>CBVK0101534201.1:0-21724 GCA_900067695.1 Picea abies | reverse complement strand
TCATATATTGTGCATGGTGTATTGTGGTGTATTGGTGTAACTCTTATAGTCTTGTTCATTTCTCATTGGATATAATTGAATGGTTTGAGTTTAAGTTGAAAAAGTTTTTAAATTGTATTTGATACTGATTCACCCCCCTCCTAGTATCAACAATGATGCGTGGTTGATGCACGATTTGGTACAGGTTTTGGTGCATGGTTAATGCACGATTTGGTACATGTGTTGGTGGATTGTTGATGCACGGTTTGGTATAGGTTTTGGTTGATGTACATGGTACGGTACATGCTAATGTACATGGTTGATAAGTGTTGTACATGGTTGATGTACATTTTTTGGTGATGGTTTTTATATCCATGTGAGTGGATCTGGTTGATGATGGTATATTAGTGATAGTGGTAGTGATTATGGTAGTGATAGTTGGTCTACATTTATATTTCTGGGAGATATGATAGGGCAAGGAAAGGGGTTTGTAGCCTCCTTCTGGTTGGAGCTGGAGAAAACAAGGAGTTAGACGTTCCTTCAGGCTGGATCCTAAGAATTAGAGGGTTGTAGCCTCCTTCTGGTTGGAGCCTGAGAATTCAAGGATTTTTAGCTTCCTTCAATTTGGAGCCTACAAATAAGGGGTCATATCCTCCTTTCAGTTGTAGTTGGAGAATTGGGAAGTTGGTTCGGGGTCATATCCTCCTTTCAGTTGTAGTTGGAGAATTGGGAAGTTGGTTCTTCCAATTAATGTATTCTTGACAATTTATAAGAAAGAATTTTGCGTTTTTCTGTAGTTTGGGTTTCCACGTAAATTAGGGTGTACTATTTATTTGATGTGATGTTTCTTATTATTGACTGCAATCATATATGATACATTGATGATAAACTTCTTATAAATTTGAAGTTTATATATTGTGGTTAAAAGTGGTAAAAGTGCTCATATTGATTCACCCCCCACCCGCCCCACTCAGTATTCGATCAAGTATTTATTATGTAACTTACCTCTCTTAGCTATATTGGATTTTTTCTCCACACTCACATTTTGTGTACATTGTGTGTACTCTAGTGTATCATGATATTTTAAGGTTTTGGTGCATAAAAGAAAGAAATATAAACTACAGAAAAATTCATTTACATCCCTATATATCCATTGCCCTCCCCCAACTCAAATGGATCTAGCACTACCCATGGATGTTTAAAATGGGATGTTTTGATTTGCATGACTATGGATTTAGAAATGATTGACAAAATCACGTACACAAGACTAGAATCCATATAGGAAATGGGTGGGGGGAGATTAAAATTTCCCACCATATCAGGGTACATCCCAAGACCCACATTTTCACATGCCCTCATGGCATTTCCAATGAATGGAACAATATATCCTCTAAAGGAATATGGATCAATTTTACAATAAGGTAGTTGGTCAATCATGACTATATTTCCCTCATGAGGGAATGAAATGATTCAGAAGATCCAAGAAACTACAACCATAATTGTATATATCCAACTACATCCTAAGACGACATTTCAATATCATATATTTTCAGCAACCTTAACCTTTATAGTAATTGTTTTACCCCCTAGTTTAACTGGGAATGAAAGGATAATCCCATGATGTCTTAAAAAAACCCCATAAAATCATTTTAACATATTTGATTAAGGAGAAATATTAGGATATCCTATGGATATCCAACATGGTAATGACCTCATTCACATCAAATATCCTTCATCCACTACAATTCAAAAAATAGTTTTGTCATAAGATGAGACATGAATCTTAAATGAAACATAACGAGGGAGTTTCGGTTTGCAATTATCTAGATAAAATGTTAATTGATGAGAATCAAAGGGCTCGAAAGAGTTAATGGTTCTTAATAACACCTTCTATTTCACAAAGTACATTTGGATAAATTCTAATGCATACATGGCACATTGAACCTAGGATAAATCTTCAACAATGTTGTAGTTCCGAACAACCCATGCATTAGGGTTATGTACTATGATTTTGAGTATGCCTTTAGGAAGGTGAGTTCCATGTTAATTTTTGGTTTCTTCATTTGGAGAGAAATAATTAGTTCTAATGAAGACATTAAACTTCCCTTGGATCTTTCCTCAAGGGAATCACAATTATGAGCCCTAGTCTAGACATGCACAATGATGGATATCTATTATATTATTTTCAAAACTATCCCCATTGGCTATATGTTGCACTGTGTGTAGTGAGGGAGTGAAAAGGGGTCCTTTATCCCCCCCTGTCTATGGGTTCGAGGGAGGTTCCCTCGAGAAAAAAAAATTGGGTTGTTTTTTGGTCCGTTTTTTGTATATTTTTGGTGTTTTTCATCCAATGGTTTTTTGTCTTATTATAATGTAATTTTGGTCAAGGAATCTAATCTGGGTCAATGGATTATGGTTTTGGATGCTGCTTGATATTATATATTGTATTTTTATGGTGAAGTTTATACAATTTGATTTAGAGGTGTTGCTCTAAACATTTGATGGTTTTCTTCTTTAAGGGTTTCCAAGGTAAATTTCTGAGTACTATGTGTGAAAATTATTGCTTATTTTTGTTTTATAAAGAATTTGTCTGTGCATTGCTATGATATAAAGGTTTAAAATGTACATTTGGTATCAAAGTAGTTACTGGCTTTAGTGGGACGCCATTTTTGCTAAGGGTTCAGTTATCTTGAGTTTATGATTCTTGTGATGAAAGAGAATAGAGAGTAATTCTAAGATATAGATCAATAAATTCAATGGGATAATATTTAATCTTTGGGAGCTAAAGATAGAGTATATTTTGGTAGATAAATACTAGTGGGTCACTGTGGATCCTGGTACTACACCTATAGGTATGTCGATAGAAGACTAGGTTAAATTGGATAGGAAGGCAAAGAGCACAATCTAGTTGTGTCTTTAAGATTTAGTGTTATTAAATGTATGAGGAAAAGCTATTGTTAAGGAATTATGGGATAATCTAGGGGCTTTGTATCAATCTAAACCCCTAGTAAAAAAAAAATTCCTATGAAATAAGTTGTACCTCTTGAGGATGAATGATGGAGACTCGGTGATAGAGCATCTAAATGCCTTCAATATTGTGGTAATCCATTTTTTGTATGTTGGCATTAAAATTTATGATGAAGATAACTGAATTATTTTGTTGTGTTCTTTTCTAGATTCACAGGATAGTTTAGTTGTATCTATTGGGAATAATGCAACTGCATTAAAGTTTAATGATGTGGTTTCATCATTGTTATTAGAATAAATGAGGAGGAAAACCATGAAATTTAGAGCAACGATGAATTATCTGTAAGAGAATGTTCCCTTCATAGAAATAAAATTAAGTCCTTGAGTTGGAGATCTAAATCTAGAGGTAGATCTAAATCTCCAAGAAAATCCTTAAATAAATGTTGGAAATGTGGTAAAATTGGGAATTTCAAGAAGGATTGTAGATCAAAATGTGTTGAGAGAGGGAAGGGATTTGATGTAACATCCCATACCTTAAATAGGGAACATTACTATGTGGAAATATACTTAAAATGGAATTGTCTTTTGCTAATCAAAATCTTGTATCTTACCAACTATAATTGAAACACATATTCAACTAATTTCTTATTCCCATAATTAAATGCATCTACAAAAATATATATGACCATGAATGTAGCTAATAACTCATTCACAACAACAGTGAACCATTCACATATACAAATTTAAAAAGAATAAACAAATTCATGGAATAACTCAACAAATAGATAAACACTTGTCTTTTATAAATCGTTTGTGGAACCAACTGCTTAGGAAAGACATTCCGCCCAATGATAGAATTGATGTTCCAGTTCTCAACAACAATTCACCCTCATGTTGGGGCTAGGAATCAACAAAATAAGTGTCTCTCATGATCCCTCATAGCTCAATATCACACAAATATTTCTCCTACAAATATCCTAAATTTCCTCTAGCCCTTTTCCTCTTGACCTTCCCAACCCAAAGAATGCACCCCTTCACCTCTCTTAGTCCATCGGGCATCCCATTCATTTATCAGTGTCTCTCTAGCACATGTATCTAGGAATGCCTCAACTAAGAACTCAAGGAAACTCATGGCTAGGAAAAACTACCAGTAAACAAAAAAAAACACTTGTTGATACAATACTACAACTTACCAAGAAGTTCACTCTTCAGGCCTGGCAACCTGGCTCTTTAATTTCCAACTCTATAATTCTCCAAAATTACTCCAACATGCTCCAAAATTCGCCCACCCTTATTGTTCTATCTCCCAAGCTCTTCTTCCCTGTTTTCTCTTGTTATTCCTATAAAAATTGAATGTCTAAAACTGCATGTTACTACCCATATAAAGTTCCACTCTTTCCCCAATATAGTTGACTACTCACTCTACCCGATGTTGATTATACTCCAGACCCATGCTCTCTAATAACTATGGGATGTGACTCTCACACCCACCCTATGACATATATTCAATGATTGGGCTCTCATACACTCAACCAGAAAATGGAAGGTTTCCCCAAATGTAATAAAATTTAGAAATGTGGGTTTGAATTAATACCCATAAATTATTTCCCTTTGGACCCCCACTTGGACACTCTCTATGCATTCCCCCTATGTTGTGGACTAATTATCCCCCATATATTTCCATATCCTAATAGCTAGTATTACACTATATTTATTTACAATTCAAGAAATATATTTTGCATTTACATTGATTGGCCATAGCCACATATTATATCTATACTAAGCATTAATTAAATTGGGGATTATAGTAGGGATGTTACATTCCCTCGCCCCTACAATTTTTCATCGTCCTTGTTGGAGCAGGACATTTTGGGACCAGGTTTTTGGAATAGTATAGGAGAAAACCATGGGACAAGTTGGTTGAGTAGCATGCATAGAAGAAAGGAATACAGTTAGTGAATTTTGAGGACCAGTGTGCATGGAAGAAGGAAATTAGTTAGAAGTAGTTAGATATTTTGTCCACATTGTAACAAGATAAAACCTAATGTAAAAGTATAAATATGTAAAGGGTTTTTTGGGTAGGAGTGTTTTTTTTGTTGGTTGTTGTTGTGGTTCATCTTTGATATTTTAGTCGTGAAATAGGGAGCTTAGTGTGCACTACATGTGCGAATGAAAAGGACGTGTTGGATTGTAACTAATATATCTTGTATGAGCACAATGCACACCTTTTGCAAGAGATGATGCTAAATGATAATATAAGAAGTGTGTCATTGTGGACGTAGCCCAATTTGGTGGTGAACCACATTAAATCTCTATGTTATGATGTATGATGTGTCGTGACATGTTTCTTTTCTATTATGTTTATGGTGCACATATAATGTATAAATGGTTAATATGAATTTGTTAGAGTTTGTTATGGTTCTTCTTGCATGTTTTAAGGAAGAATGAAAAAATGTTAAGTATGGTGAATGTCTCCCATTTCTCCATGACTATGAAAACCTGGTTCCTATAGTCCCCATATATACCTCGGATGAGACTTCACCTTCTTTCGAGTGATGTCGAAAGGGACGGGATCTTTAGGGTTTTTTTGGTGATTTAATGTTGAACCCTAGGTCTTCCCACCGCACGCCAACAAATGGTTCCATTGTCGAGACATAAATCTATGACTAAGGGAGTTGTGGAGACTAACTAAGGAGATTGGAAAATGGTTGGACACGAAGGAGATTGAGTTTCCTGTAGATCAGTATAAAAATCCAAAAATCAACACAAAGAAATGGCTACAAAGGTATTAGTTTATAGATTTGAATGAAATTTTCTTTGTTGATTTCCTGAATATTTTAGCAGAGTTGATCCAGAGATTAGTTGAAAAAAACATAAGGTTTCACATTATTATTCCAAAAAATTGAACTCCTGAGTTAATTCGTCAAGTCAATACTATAATTAATTAGGCATCACGCATAGTCAGTTTCTGGTTGGATAATATATTGGGAGGTTAGATTACAGATTTTTCTATAGTTTGTACTATGTCATATAGTGTTGTTGAAAGAGAATTCTTTAAGGTTTTGCATGGAAGATACTTGAAGTCATTATCTACTTGGATTAAGATGTTACTCTGTGATAAAGGGGTTATGAAGATGGAATTTTTTTTCCCTAGTAGTTAAGTGCCTTCGTGCATCAAGGGACTAGAAAATGACTAGGGGATGATCTAAGTGTAGAAGAAGGATGTAGGGAAGAATAAATGAAGGATGGATGGGATGAGGATTCTGAGAGAACAATAGTGTGTGATGAATGAAGAGATTGGAATATTGTGCAGTGGAAAGAGATTTTGGTATAGTAGGAAAAGGATTGTGGATGAGAGAGAATAGAAACACAGTGAGATCAAGTAAAGAGACACTAGTGTGATACTCCAGATCATAGGAATTCCATGTGTAGAAGGAAAATATTGTCATTTTAGTCTGGCAGAAGAATATTTATCACATCCCACTTAGTCTAGACTCTTCATCGAACCCACAACCTCGTGTGTGTCTCTAGGTACTAAGGTGAGAACTGAAATTTTGTCAGTTGTAGTTAATGGAGGAACCAAAGATAGTGGTAAAGTAGTCAGAGTAGTGGAAGTAATACAACCAACCAGGTTCAGTTAGTATCACCAAGAAGTAATACTATGAAGTATATGATGGCAGGAGTAAATCCCATGTTAGGAATGCATGTCTTCCATGGAGCAGGTTCAGATGATCTAGAACAACATTTGTTTGTTTTTTATGTAATTTGGACAGTGAAGAATGTCCAAGAAGATGGTGTGAAGATTGCACAGTTGTCTATGACATTTAGAGAGCACACATTACTGCGGTTTATGAATTATCATTCCGCTACACCTATTGGACATGCTAGGACATTGGTAGAGATCAAGAAATCATTATTGAAAGAATTCTAGAAGCTGGAATTTGAGTTGCAATGCATTACAGAGATGAAAGAGATCAAACAATTGGTGAATGAATTAGTATGGGATTTCGATCATAGGTTCAAAATACTAAAGGATTGGTTGAAAATCCATATTCCCAATGAGAAACATGGAGATTGGTTTATTGCAGTATTGTTTCCACATATGCGTTGCCCTCTGATGCAGTAGAATATTACAATGCAGTCAGAAGCCCTAGAAATTCATATGAAATTGGAAGAATTCCATGAGGTAGAGGAGGATTTAGAGGTTGGGGAAGTGGATGATTCAACTGAGGAAGAGGACCAATTATATGTTATAATTGTAATCAACCTGGTCATTTTTCATGAGACTGTCTAAATCCCTACACGACATGTACTTATTGTAGACAGTTGGACCATGTGACGAAATATTTTCCACAATTAATAGCAAAGTGGTAGGAGAAAAGAAATCAAAATGTGAAAATGATAGCAGCAAAAGAGAACAATGATAATCTAAGGATATAAACATTACGCGCATAGGAGAAATAACAACAGCTAATGTGACAGAAATCTAGATTGTTTAGTGGGTCAGGGAAGAAGCAAAACCTCTTCTATTTTTTGACCCTAGAAAAGAGAAAAATACCTACAAGTAAGTAAGGAAAGAATTCGTAAGAGAAGAATGGATATCATCGAATTCAACTGCACCACCTTTGTATGAGAGGCCACATTTTTATGATATGCCTCTATTCCATGACCACATGAATATAGAAAGGAAAGTTTAAAAGGTAATAGCTTCAAAAAGTTTCTTAAAAATTTGTTTATAATTAATGAAGGATGATATTGTGTTAAGCAGACTGCATGGGATAATTGATCATTACACAAATAATAGATAAGAAGTTGTCACACAACAACAAGTAAACCAAGTACACCAAAAGAAGAGGATGACCATGGAGTTTTGACTCAACACACAGATAGGAGGGTATGATATGGACAATACCATTTTAGATCTGGGATCTGATGTAAATTCCATTACGAATCAGACATGGGAAATGATGGGTAATCCTAATTTCATATGGTCATCGATTCAGTTAATATTAGTGAAACAACATAATATTGTGCCAATAGGAAGACTGACAAGATTAAATGTGAGCATCGATGGAGTGTGAAGTACAATAGACTTTTAAGTAATTGAGATAGTAGATGGAAGAAAACATTATCTAGTATTGTTAGGACTTGATTGTGAATTTAATAACAAGACTATAATTTATTTAAAGAAGAGGCATATGGTATTTGAAATAGGATATTTGAAAGTTACAATGCCATTAGATCCAATAGAAGGAAGAAGGTATGTGGATCCAACAAGAGGAAAAGAACTTGATAACATTTATAATATGATTGCACAGATGGATAATAATGCGAACCCTATAGAAGATGGTGCACTAAGTTTGAGAATCATTAGTTCTTATACATCAGACTTAGAAGAAGGATTGGAACATTGGCAACATATATTACATGAAGTATCCATGAGGAGATGTGATAGGATCACC
Source organism: Picea abies (assembly GCA_900067695.1). NCBI lineage: Eukaryota > Viridiplantae > Streptophyta > Pinopsida > Pinales > Pinaceae > Picea > Picea abies. The sequence goes on along the minus strand of CBVK0101534201.1, from coordinate 13,316 downwards.
CGTTCATTGCACTGGATTGGGACTGAGGTATGTGGTCCTCCGAAATATGATGGACTAACATATGTGGATCCTTTTTTCAAAGAATTTGAATTATAGATACAAGATCAGAAAATATTACTAGCTTTAGATATCACATTGAAAGTGACCCTGGAGAGATAGTAGGCGACACAGAAGGAGAAGATAGACAATTTACAACTACGAAGAAGACTATTGCAGGTCATATTTGGATAAGAATATACTTCACAAAAGTATACAGGATTGAGTTGTCCAGCAAATCATGTTACCCAATGCATAGCGACATGGAGGTTAGTACCTGAGAAAGAATGAAAACACTTGTTTGTACATACCCTAGGTATAATCCAGAATAATTAGTACGTAGAACTAGAAGTGCGCAGAGAAATAGTAGATTGGGAAGAGTTAACTCAGAACTTCAGGATAACTTTTGGTTTTGAATATGATGCTCCTTTTATTGACTCAACCTTGCAAATTATCAAGAAAAATATTTTTTCATCAGAATACTCGACGCAATCAGTACCCTTGTATAGTGCACGTATATTTACTACAAAAGTTGAAGAGGTTTTGCATTGTTATAATGTTGCTAAAGAATAACAAGAAGAGGGAGACCAAAGAAATGTAAAAATACCAGAGACTGAAGGAGGGGTCGTAGTAGAAGGTCTAGATATTGAATCCACTATATATGAAAATATTTTGAGAATACGTAAAGTGAATATTGGTATAGAGGACAAGCTCAAGTTCGTGAACATTGGAGACTATTGGAATGAATAAACAATTGGAAATATTGTAGATTTATTGCATGAATACTAGGATCTATTTCCGACTACATTTTCAGAGATGAAAGGGATTTTTGGGGAGCTAGGAGAGATGAAGATCCCTTTGAATTGAGATTCCAATCCTGTGAGGTAGAGACCAGACAGATTGAACCCAATGTATAAGAAGAAGGTGAATGCAGAGATAAACAAGATGTTGGAAGCATGAATTATTGAACCTATTGGAGAATGAGAGTGGACTAGTCCATTGGTAGTACAAGAAAAGTTTTGGAAATATTTATATTTTCGACTCACTAGTTCAGTGGAAGTTAACTGGAGCTAGTTCTATTTTATACTTTCTATTTTAGACCATCACTATTATGCATGTGTTCCAAAGAAAATCTCACTGCTTGTTTGCTTTTCTTAATTATGGAGTGTTCTTTCCTATATGAGTGTATATCACTCATTCATTGTATTACAATTCATCAACTCATTGGAGTAGCTTGAATATATTTTTGCATTCTTCCATATTGAATCTCTCGTCCTTTTATTTATAATATTTTTTTGTATTTTCTTTAGCTAGGTCTTTTGTTAAGCTTTCCATGAAGCATTGAAATGGTATCATAGCTGAGCTACTTGGAGAAAAATTGACAAGCCATAGAAGAGGGAAATCAATGTTTCAATGAGCACAATTCACATATATGATAGTGTCACACCCTCTTCTTATCGAAAGGTGCAACATTCGAAATTGTCACACCCTCTCCCTATCGAAAGATATGACATTCACAGGCACACTTGTGAAATTAAATTGTTCTAATCTGTGTCATAGTTTCTCACTTTCTGAACTACCAGAGTGTGACACTAAGGCTAGTGTTGCACTATAGCCTTAAGTAGTGTGCAACACCTTTGAAAAATTGGCTTTTTTGCAGTGATTTTTCATGATTTTGACTTGCAAATTGAGGGTTCATTTTCAGGGTTTTCAGAACCAGTAGGAGGGATGGATAAGAAACCAATTCTTCAGTCAAATTTGGTGATAATTTTCACACTGTACAATTATTTTGAATGGGAAACGAAGGCATAATTCCAACTCAAAAGGAAAGGATTTTACAATGTGACGATGGTGATAGAAACAAAATCTACATCATCGATTGAGAAGACCATATGGGAAAATCGTAAGGATGAGACCACAAGACTTCTTCTTGAATTAATTTCAACTGATTTATGGTTTCATTTTTCCACATGAAATATTCCAAATGCAATCTGGACCACCTTGGAAGGTCTCTTTGGAAATCAGGATGAGATGAGAGGTCATATGCTTGAGGTAGAGTTGAATACCTTGGATCCTAAAAGTTTTGATAATATACATGATTTCCTTAGAAAGTTTAAATATTTGATATTGAGCTTGGAATATTGTTGTATTGATAAGTCTAAACAAGAGGAACGACTCATTCTAACAATATTGGCTAAGATAGGACTAGAATATGCTATATATGTCTCCACTTTCCATTATTGGATATATCTCTTGGGGTCAAAGTAGAATGTTCCTACCATGGAGAAGTTCATTGATTCTTTCACACATGAGAAGGAGAAACTCATTCATATGGGCCTAATGAAGGAACCCAAAGAACATGCACTCACCATGAAATATGTAAAAGGTTCATCCAATAAAAAAAATAAACAAAAAGGAAAGGAGAAACAGAAAGAAAAGGAGTGATATTCCAAACCCTTCAAGGATTCTTCAGGTTCCAAAGAGTCTTCAAATTCAAAAGAGAAGAAGAAGGGAATACAATGCACTTATTGCAATAAAAAAAACATGAATAATCCATGCATGAATAAGGAAATCGATCTTATGGCATATGTACTTCAACAAAAAAACCTTGGAAACTTCATTCCTAAAGGAGCCAAGAAGAAGAAGGAAGAAGAGCATTCTCCTAAGAAAGGTAATCATCATGCTCTGGTTGCAATTAATTCCTCATTTGATTCTTGGATTATAGATTCTGGTGCATCACATCATATGGTAGCCAAAGAGGAAGTATTTACTTCCTTAATTTCCTACTCAAGAGCCCCTATTCTCATGGGGGATGATACTCCAGTAGCAGTAGTACGAGAGGGAAGAGTGGAACTCCGTAATGGTAGTTTTGAGAATGTTGTCCATGTTTCAAATATTTCTATAAATCTTCTCTCAGTTTATTAGATCACTCAAATAGGTAAAAAGGTTGAATTTACATCAGATTCAGTTCCTATACTTGACATGCATGAAAATTCCATTATTGCAATTGGTGAGGTAGATCACAAATCAAGGTTGTATAAATTCACTAAGTTTGTTGACCATAACTCCTCTTTACTACTTATGCATGTTGATGATAGTAGTAGAGTATGGCATGAGATATTTGTTCATTTAAACTTTAGGTACATGCAACGACTTGCCAAGAAAGGAATGGTCAAAGGCTTTCCAAACATTCACTTTTCTGAAGGGGTTTGTGAAGGATGCATTCTTGCCAAGCATCCTGAAGAGAATTTTGAAAATGGGAAGGCAAGGAAAGAATCCTCTTCTTTGGAGCTTGTTCATAGTGATCTCATGGGTCCATTTCCACATCGGTCCATTAGCAAAAAAAGGCATTTCCTTACACTTATTGATGATTACTCACACTATACTTGGGTTTATTTTCTCAGGAAAAAGTATGAAGTTTTTTAGCATCTCAAAGACTTAAAATTTATAGTAGAGATACAAATTGGGAAGAAGATAAAGATCCTCTGTATAGAAAATGGGGGCGATTATATCAACAAAGATGTTCAGAATCTTTTTTGTGAGGCTGGTATCTGGTTGTAGCATATAGTTATATACACTCCACAATAGAATGGAGTTTGTAAAAGGAAGAACAAATCTCTCAAGGAGATCACCAATTGCATGTTGCATGCAAGATCCCTTTCTTCCAGGATTTGGGCTGAGGCACTTAACTGTGTTGCTTACATACAAAAAATATCTGCTCATAGATATGTTGAGGAAATGACACCATTTTAGACTTGGACAAGTGACAAACCAGATGTTACACACTTCCAGATCTTTAGATCTCATGCATGGGCACATATTCCTTCTGAAAATAGGAAAGAATTAAATCCACAGAGAACATCTTGCATCTTTGTGGGATTTCCATATGATGTGAATGGGTATAGGTTGTTTGATCCCTCTACATATTGTCTCATCATTGAGAGAAGTTTTTGGTTTGAGGAGAGTTCTTTACATGCACCACCAATGCAACTTCCAAATATTCTTATGGTTCCATCAGTTCCAGACATCAGAGATGATGATTCCATACACTCAGATGCTACATATTTAGACTCGGAGGATTTTGTACATGGCATTTAGGAGGTAGTACAACCATATGAGGAGCCAAAACTAGAAATTAAGCAGATTCCCAAGTGGGAACAATCCACATGTCAGGAAACAGGTGACCTTGTATGGGATCCATTGGATTCGAGGAGGACTCGATCTCAACATGAGGATCCTTCTCATATACTTTCATCTTTTGAACCAGTGTTTCCCATGGATTTATATATGGCTCAATATTATGATCTATATATCTACATGGAGATTATGGGAAATCCATTATGGGAAGCAACCATGCAGGAGGAGTATGACTCACTCTTAGAGAATCAAACTTGGGATATGATTCCACTTCCACCAGGGAGGAAAATTGTCAGATGAAAATGGGTCTATAGGACCATGAGAGTAGCATATGGTGAAGTGATAAGGTACAAGGAAATATTAGTTGCAAAAGGATTTCAATAGATTCATGGGATAGATTATGATGAGACCTTTTCTCTTGTAGAAAAGATGGACTCCATTAGCTTGGTTCTAGGCATTGAAGCTGCCAATGGATGGGAATTTCACTAGATGAATGTGAGGAATGTTTTTCTTCATGGTGATATTTCAGAGGATATCTACATGGAGCGGGCATCGAGGTTCATTAAGAACTCATCTTTGTATGCAGACTGAAGAACTCACTCTATGGCCTTGTTATCCCGCAGTTTGTAGAAGGGATAAAATATTGAGGTTTGAAGGCCAAACTGGCGTAAAAAGAACCAATCCCACACAATGTCACCACAATGGGATGGTTCTTTCTCTTTAAGGAGGTGAGGCCCAGGGGAGACATCCCCGATGACCTAGGGTTTCGAGAAGAAAAGAAAGGATTATAAGACAAGGATAAATTCCCCCCCTCACAAGTCACCACCGAGCAGATAGTCTTGTCTAAACAACCAATAATAATGTAAAACCCAAAAATAAGTACACATGCCTGGAACAAAGTTAAAAATACCTCATTTATACAATACCATGACCTAATTTTACATTTTGGGTCATATAAAAGGCCGACAAGGCCAGAATATCAAATCATATTGTTTTTACATTAAATTGTCAAATTAAAACCCTAATCAAACTAAAAAGAAGTAATAATCCCCTTTAAGGGAGATGTCGGCCCTTCTAGGCAAAATGGGGCATCCTGGAGCAAAACGTTAGCCCTCCTTGGGCTTCTCCAACCTGCCACATGTGCCAATGGTGCCTAGTATGTCTCCCAAAATGTCCATGATGTCGGATAATGTCATGGTCAATATGATGATGTCCTAGGCCTTCTAAGGCTAACGTTCCATTGTAAAAGGGCCATCCCCCCTGGGTCAAGCTCTATCAAGGTGCCTCTGGTGGAACGTCCTCTTATTCTCTAGTGAAAAGCTACTAATCCATATTTGTCTTGTCTCTACCCTGTGATGGGGTCTCAACATCCACTTGATGGGATATTCATCCCCATGGAGGTCCAAACTAATCATCTCCCCATGTGTACCGGTCCAAAATGGTATTTGTTTGTTAGGCATGGTCCTGCACATCAAAATCTATGCCCTCCATGGGCTCATCAGTCTCAAGGATCATAGCAATGTCAATCACATATCATCATCAATATTATTAAACATGTGCATAAAATCCCTGATACATTAGTTAACAGCTCAAAGACATTACACAAGCCTACAATACAAGTCTGGGGAAAAGGACAAGGCGTCCTATTGGGATAGCATCCACAGAATAAGGAAAGTTCCCGAAAGATACCTCTTCTAGGCCATGTAAGTGGGTGATGTGGTCAAGGGATGTCCAAACATGTGGTTGCAGTGAGGGCCAAGGATGTAAAAATGTTACCTCTGGGTGCATTTGTAAAAGGCGAGTTGTACCTATCATGAATGCATTTTTCCAAGACCATTCTTGCCTTTTATTCTTCATTCCTTTATTCTCTTATCTTTTATTTCTTTTGTTCAAGAGATAATCAGGGGACACTGCCCTGGTGTGGTGACTAGTGGTGACAATGTTACCCACAAGTATTTTATTTTAGGCTTTTATCTTTTACTAGCTTGCTTTTACTTTCTAGGAATTTAGCCCCTTCTTCCCACGAGATAAGGTGCAATCTTGAAAATAGGTCAACTCAATGTCTAGACAAGTGGAATGGGATAGGTGAGTGGGAAACAAGATGGAAAAGTGGTACTATGATGGGAGAGGACGATGGATTTTAAGAAATTCCCCCTAGTGGCAAACCAAAACCTATAGATATAGGCTTGCTAGGGCACCCTATAAATCCCTCCAAACATGGTCAAGTGGGATACTGTAAGATCCAAGAAGTTGTTAGAGATAAAAGGAATCAGATGCATACATTCAATGGTTTTGATGATCAAAAGTGACACATACCATGATACCTAGAATAATTACCTCATGGAGAAAGAACCATCTCTGACATAGGACCAAGCCATTGGTGGTGGATGTTGTTGTTGTTGACAAGATGAAGATGTTGGAAAAGAAAAACGTGGGCCCTCCAGGGCCATGCTAAAGTCCATCATGCTCTCGATAATCCATGTCTAGGACCTGTGGGCCACGAGACATGATATCCTAGTTATCCATGAAAGTGGGGGATAACATCTGGCTCCAACTTGGGGACATTTTCTCACCTTAGATCCCATGAGAACCTCATCATCTCTAGAATAACCTGTTGACCTGCTCGATCTCAATAGAAGTATCAGTAACAAAATGGGGTGGTAATGCCACCCCAACATTCATATAATATATAATACTGAAATAAAGCAATCATAAATGCAAATGTAAAGAAAAATAATTACCTGTACTTACCTGTTGGTTGGACGTTGGGTGTAGTCAAACAACCAGTGAAGTCAATCTAGCAATGTCCCACAATACCTACCTTTTTGCTTCATCATAGACCAAAATAGTGATACGTTAAGCACTTTAATAACATGAGTTAGAAAATGTATCATATCAATGGAAACTATAAGGTATAGCTCATGGAGGTGGGTGGGAGGGAAAAATTGATGCCAAGACACACCCTCAAGAGAGTGCTCAATACATCTCAAAAATGGATCGTGAAAATTCAAAGGTTCAAAAGACCGACTCAAAGAATCTGAATGTTGGCTACCTTGGACATCTTCACAACTTGAGGTATGAGAAGGGATTAGAAAAAACTGAAAGGATGACTGACCATTTCTAAATGGGAGGCTGGAAAACTGTGATAATATGCTTCTTCTTAAGGTACTCAAGATTCCCCTAAAATCCAAAATGATTTGACTTATAGGAGACTTGGGATAAGGGACATGTTTCCAAACAATACCTCCAGTGACATAGCGAGGTAAAGTGATCAAAGGGAGGTGGAAAATATTGTCACAAGTATTCTGCTTTAGGGAAGTAACTTCCTCATTTTTATCAAGATCTGAGCATAATGATGGTTGATAATTTTCTTCATAAAATAAATCCAAGAGCTCAGAAGAACAGTCATCAAATTCCTCAAGGCATGACCGAAAATTATCAGGAGAGCATAGTCTCAAGTCATCCTTGGGTGTCTGAACAATCATGTCATGTTCTTGTTGCCAAATGCTAAACTTATTAATAACTTCAGGTAAATGTAACCTTTGAAAATGACCCTCAATGTCGTAAATGGGATCCCCATTATATCCAATCACATCCCATTTACATTTCCCGACATGTATGAACTCATTAATATCAACACAACCATCGTTTTCATCATAACATGAAGTGTTTAGAAAATCCAAAACTTCTTCACTTTCCACATCACCAGATAGAGAATCGTTAAAAATTTGGAAAGGGAAGTAACTCACCTTGCTCACTTCTTCCCGTGTTGGAGCTTCAAGTAATCATATGTCTTGATCAAATGGAAGACTTGCCTCTAGTTTGTCTGAAGGCTCCATTTCTTCTTTACTGTTTGAGTCATAGAATAAGGTATCATAAAAAATTTCTAAAGGAAAATAACTTACCTCATTCTCTTCATTTTTTGCAGGAGGAATAGGAGCTTGGAGAGCTTCATCGGATGGAGGAGCGATTATTGGTGCTTCATCCTCACAATTCACTTTTCTAGTTATATTTTCACTGCATTCTATTGAATTATGGGAGAGGTCTTGCTCCTCTTTAAGTGGTTGAAAATTTTCTTCAAAAACCTCAGCTTTTATATTAGAGGATTCTTGGTATTGATCATGATATGCTTTCCTGAGATCTCCTATAATCTTAGCAGTGAATCCTTTGTCATCTAAGGCTACCATGAGATTTTGAAGGATATCTTCATACATTTGGCAATGTGGCTTGGTAAAGTGTATGAACCTATTGATGAGGTGTATGAAAGATTATATACCCCTATATTTGCAACAACCCTTAAACCAATCTTGTAAGTAGGAGGGAAGAGTGAGTATGAACAATTTTATAAGAGCATCCTCTCTTCCCAACTCTATCTCACTCAAATACTCCAAAACATTTACGATGTGAGGAGTTGGGAGGCCCAAAAATATTAGAGAGTTGTTTAGCCATTTTGTATAAAAGTAATTTGGGTATCCTTGAAAACTTATGAAATCAATACTCAAATACATGTGTTCCCAATGTGCCATGATCCCATAACTCGAAAATATCACAGATTTGAGAGTAAGGTGGCACCGTGGAAAATATTAGTGGAGTCACCAAATAATTTGCCTGAAACTATCAAAGGATAAGGGAAAACACCCTAAGTGGAGTTTCCATGTAATATTGTAAGATAAAGGCTCTAGAGGCAAGGCTTACTGAAAAGTGTCATCTAAGGAAGGTTTGACTCAGTGTTCCCCGGCAATGGCGCCAAAATGTTATCGCGCAGCTTTTAGAAAGGATAAAAGCTTGAGGTTTGAAGGCCAAACTAATGTAACAGGAACCAATCCCACCCATTGTCACCACAATGGGATGGTTCTTTCTCTTTAGGAAGGTGAGGCCCAGGGGAGAGGTCCCTGGTGACCTGGTGTTTCGAGAAGGAAAAAAAGGATTATAAGACAAGGATAAATTCCCCCCCTCACAAGTCACCACCGAGCAGATAGTCTTGGCTAAACAACCAATAATAAAGTAAAATCCAAAAAGAAGTACACATGCCTCGAACAAAGCAACAACAAACTGATATATGCAATCTAGTTCAATGGTTTAGTACTTCATATAAATAGATGACTATTTGATAAATATATAGGCAATTTAGCAATAAATATTGACGAAGTCAATGTTTATAAATAGCAATAAAAACTATGTCACTTCACCAATAAATACTGGAACGATATGGAATTTAATTCAATAAATCAACACTTCATTCAATTAATTCCTTTATTCACCATTCAATTGCTTATAAAACAAAACGTTACTACACCAAGGTGTTAATAGCAGGAGAAAACGACAACATATAGGGTTTAAATGTTAGATCTAGGCTAGGGGTAGTTAGGTTAGGGTTTGATTCAAAGTATTGAGAGTAGTTTTGATGAGTTTCACTTCAATGCATGAGGTCTTAGGATCAGTGCCCTAGGGTTAAAAGGAGTCAATAGTGAAGGATGCAAGGGTTGAAGGAGGCGAGAATGAAAATGCCTAGGAATAGAGGGAGAAGTTAGGAGGTGTTGCTAAGGCAAGGCCTAGAAATCAAAACCCTAGGGGAGAGATGCTCACTCCAGTGTTGCTATGGCAAGGCCTCATGCTCTCTCCTCCTTCCTTAACTGGTATACCAAAATGGTTAGCTGAAAGATAAAGCATAAAACCAAAACTAGAGGGTTTGGTAAAGCAAGGTGTTGCTACACCAAGGCCTTTTCAACAAACCCTAGAGAAAAATGGCCCTAAGTGTAGTAGACCTAGGCTTAAGACGTCTCTCTCTTCTTGGCCTCTAGATGGTACGACTATGAATAAATGAAGAGAAAAAGAGGGTGTAGCTATGGATAGGATCTCTCTTCTTTATCAATGGCTGAAAATTTCTCTATTAGGGGACATGAGACAAGGACCTACTTGTGTGCTTGTCACCAAGGGTTTTTTTCATAAAAATCATAAACACATACAATAAATTAAACTACAACCATTCATTCAAGAAGCTTTGCAGAAAAATACTTACAATTCACCAACAAATATCAATGCAAACCCTAGTTCTAACACCTTCCTTCAAGAGAAATGCCAAAACGTGCCAAAATAATCCTCCTTCAACAAGTGTGCATCACTAGATCAACCAATAACCCAAGAGAGGGAGCAAAGTTTAGACCTCAATAACGAGTGAGTAAGTTGTGATGAAAAAATGAAGGTAAAAATCCCTCATTTATACAGTACCATGACCTAATTTTACATTTTAGGTCATGTAAAAGGCCGACAAGGCCAGAATATCAAATCATATTGTTTTTACATTAAATTTTCAAATTAAAACCCTAATCAAGTTGAAAATAAGTAATAATCCTCTTTAAGGGAGACTTCATCCCCTTCTAGGGAAAATGGGGCATCCAAGACCAAAACGTTAGCCCTCCTTGGGCTTCTCCAACCTTCCACACGTGCCAATGTTTCCTAGTCTACCTCCCAAAATGTCCATGATGTTGGATGATATCATGGTCAATATGGCGACATCCTAGGCCTTCCAAGGCCAACGTTCCATTGGAATAGGGCCATCCCCCCTGGGTTAAGATTAATCGGGGTGCCTCTGGTGGAACATCCTCTTCTTCTCCGGTGAAAAGCTCCTGATCCATGTTTGTCCTATCTCTGCCCCGTGATGGGGTCTCATCATCCACTTGATGAGCTCTTCAGCCCCATGGAGGTCCAAACTGATCATATCCCCATGTGTACCAGTCCAAAAAGGTACATGTATGTTGGGGCATGGTCCCGTACATCAAAAGCTATGCCCTCCATGGGCTCATCAGTCGCAAGGATCATAGAAATTTCAATCACATATCATCATCAATATTATTAAACATGTGCATAAAATCTCTAATACATTAGTTGACATCTCAAAGAAGTTACACAAGCATACAATCCAAGTCTGGGGAAAAGGACAAGGCGTCCTATTGGGCTAGTGTACACATAATAAGGAAAGTTCTCGGAAGAGACCTCATCCAATCCATGTAAGTGGGTGATGTGGTCAGGGGATGTCCAAACATGTGGGTGTAGTGAGGGCCAAGGATGCAAAAATGTTACCTGTGGGTGCCTTTGTAAAAGGTGAGCTGTACCTTTCATGGATGCATTTTTTCCAAGCCCATTCTTGACTTTTATTCTTCATTCCTTTATTCTCTTATATTTTATTGATTTTGTTCAAGAGCTAATCAGGGTACACTTCCCTAGAGTGGTGACCGGTGGTGACAGCGTTACCCACAAGTATTTTCATAGAAATGAGAAGGTTGGCTTGTGGTGAGATGCCCTTTCCCTTGGCCATGCAACCAAGAGTCATTGTCCTAGTGTGGTGACCAGATAATGGCAATGTCTTACTGTTAGATACCCATGGACCTAATAGGCTGGCTCATGATGAGACCCCCTATCCTCTGGTTAGGCCTTGTTTTATTATTTTTCCGTGTCCCTCTTGTTTCTTGCCGAGAATATTTTTTATTGCTTTCTGAAGGATCCCTGGGTGAAGCATCTCGAGGTTTTATTTTAGAATTTTATCTTTTACTAGCTTTCTTTTACCTTCTGGGCCTTTAGTCCCTTCTTCCCATGAGATAAGGGGAAATCCTAAAAATAGGTCAACCCAATGTCTCGACAAGTGGAATGGGATAGGTGAGTGAGAAACAAGATGGAAAAGTGGTACTATGATGGGAGTGGATGATGGATTTTCATAAATTCCTCCTAGTGGAAAACCAAAACCTATAGATAAAGGCTTACTAGGGCACACTATTAATCCCCCCAAACATGGTCAAGTGGGCTAGTGTAAGATCCAAGCAGTTGTTAGAGATAAAAGGAATCGGATGCATATATTCAATGGTTTTGATGATCAAAAGTGACACATACCATGATACCTGGACTAATTACCTCATGGAGCAAGAACCATCTCTGACACAGGACTAAGCCGATGGTGGTGGATGCTGCTGCTGCTGACAAGATGAAGATATTGGAAAAGGAAAAGGTGGGCCTTCCAGGGCCATGCTAAAGACCATCCTGCTCTCGGTACTCCATGTCTAGGACCTGTGGGCCTCAAGACATGATCTACTAGTTATCTTTGAATGTGGGGGATAACGGGCCTCAAGCAGGAACCTAGAGAATGGTATGAAAAGATGGATTCTTATTTTATTTCTCATGATTTTGTTAGATGTAAATGTGATTGCAATGTTTACAAGTTGAGGACTATTGACTCTTTGATGTTTTTAGTACTCTATGTTGATGATATTTGGATCACTGGTAGCTCTACGTTAACCATTGTTGTGGTCAAAGATATTTTGCATGATAGGTTCTCTATGATAGAAATGGGACCACTTCATTTCTTTCTTGGTATTGAGATTAGTCAAGATGCTTTTGGAATCAAAATTTATCACACTATGTATTCCAGGTATTTTCTATATAGATTCCAGATGATAGACTGTAATTCTATACCTACACCCTTATTATATGGGATCAGAATTGAGGATGGACGGGATACACCATTAATGGACAACACTTTGTATTGACAGTTTTTGGGGAGTCTTATGTATCTCACCCACACCCATCCAGATATCTCATATGTAGTAGTAGCAGTTTCCATATACATGCAGGAGCCCCATGATCTGCACTAGAAGGCTTCCAAGTGCATTTTTAGATATGTTTAGGGCACCATGAGCTATGGGATTCACTATGCAGTTGGTTTTTCATTAGATCTCATAGTCTTCACATACTCAGATTGGGTTGGCAATGGCATAAATTGAAAGTACACTTCCGGTTAAACTCTCAATTTTGGGTTAGGCCCTATTTGTTGGTCAAGTAAGAAGCAATTATCCATTTCTTTATCTTCTGCAAATGCCAAGTAGAGAGGAGTGGTCAATTGTTTCATTCAGACACTTTGTATTCAACACTTCCTTACCAAGTGTTCGCGGTCAATCTGTCAGCAGGTGAGCAAAATGGAGACCACTCTGCATGCTTTGTTGGGTTCACCAAGGCAGAACATCTGTGGCAGTAAGGGTGTTAACAGGAAATAGAAAACAAAACAGAATACAATCTAATTAACAGCTGAAAGCAAATAACAGTTCGAAAACAAACAAAAACATCAAACATGAGACAAGGGAGTCCTCAATGGTTCC
>CBVK0101534154.1:0-14139 GCA_900067695.1 Picea abies | reverse complement strand
ATTAGGGTTTTCTCTTGCTTTCCGGAGTCTTCTATTCTCGTCAGGTTCTCACGTGGAGGTAAATACCTCCCGCATCTACCATAATATTAACACTTCTCTTATGCATGCATGCATTGATAGATCTAGATTGCATGTTTAATTTTGCTATCATCTAGGGCTAGATCTATCATAAAAGTTCATCTTTTAGCAATAGTTTCGTAATTAAATCTTAACAGCTAAAAGGTAGATCAGTTTTAGAGCTTTTAAATTCTTTATTTGGCAATATTAGTGCCCATTTGCTTGCTATCCAAACAGCAAGCAAAAGCCACTAAGAGAGTTAGCTTTCTTGCTTCCTTTCTTAGTCAATTTTACTAACTTCTCATATGCTTTCACTTGGTAAACTTTTGTGCAAAGTCTAACATCTTTTGCAGGTTGTCCCAAAGCACTTTTGGGCATCTTTCTACCATATTAGCTTGCTGTTTTTGCAGGTTTAACAAACAGCCAAGAGGAGGTGCTGCCCAAATTTCGAGAATCCGGATCATCCGGGACCCCTTAAGGCACCTAGTCTTCCTACCAATCTAATTCATCTATCAAATTTTGAAAGTTTGTTGGCCATCAAACATTCTTCATAAAGATTGTAACTCAAAGCAACAGTGGGATAACCCACTAGGCCTCCCATCCCCCCTATCCCTGGGGGGGAATTGTCTCTTTTTGTATTTTGCACCTTGCATTTTGCATTTTGTCCATTTTGTTAACTTAGTTTCATTTTCAATTATTTCATTTTCGCAAAGAAACGAACCTTCCCCATTAAGGCCCTATTATGCTCTCAGCCTCGCCAACTTGTAGCATCTTTGCATGATCAAAGAGGGACTTAATTTGTGTGTAGTTTAACTAGGGAAAACCTTCAACCACTATTGCTTGATACGGGATCAATATCAGCAGATTGACTCGTGAATTCAAAGGGATACTTTGGGATTTGCTCTCTCCTCGTTGGAACTCCTTGCAATCTTGTTTATACCCATTTGAGGGATAGTAGTTAAAGGAAACGCATCATAGTTTAGATTTTATGTTGAGATTTGGTAGCTTGGAGGTACTTCTGCATTGGCAGCGCATAGCATGTGGAAGTGACCAAGCAAATTATCTCCTAGTGGCTTTATAAGGTGATTTTATAAAGTTGTCTTTTAATTTCGAAATGTAAAAGTGACTTTATGATCTTACGGGTCACTTTATTAATTAAAGTCATCTCAACGAATGATTAAATCGTGACCGTTGATCACAAGGGTAAGTGAAGAGTCACTTGAGGGAGATCAAGAGTTAGAGGAGTTACATTTTGAAATTGCTTAAAGGGAGCTCATTAGGAGAAAGAGGGTGCACTTTTGAGGAGAGCTTGAGGGAAGGCGAAGGGGCACACATCCCAAGGAAGTTTCTTTGCTTGAAGGGAAAGAGTTTCAGCAGCCAGAAGTTGGCACACATCCCTAGGAGGATTGGCATGCACTTCTAGACAGTTTCAGCATTAAAGAGGAGGTTGTACAGCTAGGAATCGATACAGTACGGATTAGAGGAGATCGTACAGTAGTTTATGCTGGGTTTTGCAGCTACAGTTAGCACAGAAATTTCTGTTGTGTATTGGCACGAATTTCGAGGTGTATTACTGCAGCAAATAAATCCATACAGCGAGGTACGGATCTGTACCTTTTTCTGGGCACAAAAACCGAGGCATGTTTCTGATATTGGTGCCTGTACAATCCGTACAAGTTGTACAGGAAATCAGTTTTTGATTTCATACTGTGTTACTATGGATTTATATGTTGTTTTTGTTCAGTGAGAATGAAAGTACAGATGATTAATGCTGATTTAAAGCTGTTGTTGTAACTCAGAAATTTTCCTAAAGCTGAATAAGAAACTTTCTCCTCAATTCTGTCATTTTTTCTGTGCTATTCTTCTTGGGTTTTACCCAGAATTTTTCATGGTGCATATTGGATATTTTGTCCACTGTTAGTAAATGATTCTGGTGCAGATTTAGTTTCAGAACTACTTTATTTAGTGTTTTTGCTCATTAAGTGCAGCTAGTAAAAAATTTAATGCTTGGCTGTGATAACTTAATTGGAGGCTGAAATCTGGGTATAATTTAGTGAATTTCTGAACTAATTTCAACATGGTATAAGAGCAGGTGCTCTGAAGTTCAGTGGGCAGAATTTTGGCACTTGGGACAGCAAGTGATTTGCTGGTACATTTGCTTAAAGAAGGCAAAAAAAGGTTCTTTGTCAGGAGGACAAAGATGACTTCCAGCATCAGGTTTGAAGATAGATTGGAGGGGGTCTCCAACTACCTGCAGTGGAAGGTTAAAATCACCTGTATTCTCAAGGAAAACAAATCGTGGTCGTTTGTGAACACCGTTGTAGCTGTACCTACAGATCCCACAGCTCTTGATGTTCATGAGGTGAATGAAGCTAAGACTCAGAGAATCATCTTGGACGGGGTCAAAGACCACCTTATTCCACACTTGGCTGAGAAGACGACAGCCAATGGAATGTAGGTTGCACTGAAAGGCTTGTATGAAGCTAAGAACGAGAACCGGAAAATGGCTCTCTGGGACAAGCTCCATGGAGCTAGGATGGTCAAAGGAGAGAGTGTGGCCACCTACCTCACCCGGGTTGCACAGGTGAAGGACGAGTTGGCAGTTGTTGGAGAAGTCATTCCTGACTCAGAGTTGGTGTGGATAGCCCTCAAAGGCTTCACCAAGGAGTGGGAGGTTTTCGTCAAGTGTGTGGTGGGGAGAGAGAAGATCCCTGATTGGAGCAGATTGTGGGATGATTTTACGCAAGAGGAGATCCGAGATGGGTGTTAGGAAAAGGTATTGGATGGTGCAAACGACAAGAATGTTGCTCTTGTGGCAAAGGGCAATGAGAAGAAGAAGGACATGAGCAAGGTGAAATGCTTTGCATGTCACCAGACTGGCCACTATGCTAGTCAATGTCCGAACAAGAAGAAAAAGAAACCTGAACCAGAGCTGGCAGCATCAGCTCAGGTTGCAGATTTTGCTGAGAAATTTGAGAAGTTCTCTCTCATGGCCGGTCCCGTGGGCAGTGGATGCCTAGTGGTCGAGGACATTGAGTCGTGGTTTGTGGACAATGGTGCCTCTCGACACATGACTGGGTTGAGATCAATTTTCCTCGATCTTACAGAGATAGACTCAGACTGTAGAGTGAAATGTGGAGCCGGCCCACAACTTGCAGTAAAGGGGGTTGGAAGGGTGAGATTCCAAGTAGAGTCAAGAGGTCTTCTGGAGGTTGGCGAGGTGTTATATATTCCAGAGTTGACAGTTAATTTGCTCTCAGTGTCAACTTTGGATGAGAGTGGATTTGGAGTTGTTTTCCACGGTGGACATGTGTTTTTATATCCTGTGGGAGCAACTGCTGACACAACAGTGATGCTTGGTGTCAAGTATGAGGGCTTGTACAAGTTGTTGGGTAGACCTGTGTTGGGGTTCAGTGGATTTTTGGACTCAGATTCTATGTCGGAGAGTTGGCAGGTAGCACGGGAGAGAGAGTTGATACATGGCACTCAGTCTTCTTCCGAGACTCTCAAGGGACTCAGCAGGCATGAGTCGACACAGTTGGATGCTCATGAGAGTGTGCAGTCTCCTAGGAGCATGTTTTCAGTTCATGGTACAGCGGAGGTAGCAGTTGAGGCTTCCAGTGCAGTGGGAGTAGTGGCTTCATGTTCAGAGGGAGCAGAGACTTCTAGTACAGAGGGAGCAGCTATGGCAGTTGATGAGATGGCGACAGATTCTGGTGGTGATACCAGAAGTACCTCTCTCGCTAAGAGAGAGTGTTGAGATTTGGTAGCTTGGAGGTACTTCTGCATTGGCAGCGCTCAGCATGCAGAAGTGACCAAGCAAATTATCTCCTAGTGACTTTATAATTATAAAGTGATTTTATAAAGTTAGGTCTTTTAATTTCGAAATGTAAAAGTGACTTTATGATGTTATGGGTCACTTTATTAATTAAAGTGATCTCAACGAATGATTAAATCGTGACCGTTGATCTCAAGGGTACGTGAAGAGTCACTTGAGGGAGATCAAGAGTTAGAGAAGTTACATTTCGAAATTGCTTAAAGGCAGCTCATTAGGAGGAGGACACACTTTTGAGGAGAGATTGAGGGAAGGTGAAGGGGCACGCATCCCAAGGAAGTTTCTTTGCTTGGAGGGAAAGAGTTTCAGTAGCCAGAAGTTGGCACGAATCCCTAGGAGGATTGGCACGCACTTCTAAACAGTTTCAGCATTAAAGAGGTTGTACAGCTAGGAATCCGTACAGTACAGATTGGAGGAGGTCGTACAACAGTTTATGCTGGGTTTTGCAGCTACAGTTAGCACAGAAATTTCTGCTGTGTATTGGCACGAATTTCGAGCTATATTACTGCAGCAAATAAATCCGTACAGCAAGGTACGGATCTGTACCTTTTCTAGGCACGAAAACCGAGGCATATTTCTAATATTGGTGCCTTGACAGTCCGTACAGATTGTACAAAAAATCAGTTTTTGATTTCAGACTGTGTTACTATGGATTTATTTGTTGTTTTTGTTCAGTGAGAGTGAAAGTACATATGATTAATGTTGATTTAAAGCTGTTGTTGTAACTCAGAAATTTTCCTAAAGCTGAATAAGAAACTTTCTCCTCAATTCTGTCATTTTTTTTGTGCTATTATTCTTGGGTTTTACCCAGAATTTTTCATGGTGTATATTGGATATTTTGTCCACTGTTAGTAAATGATTCCGCTGTAGATTTAGTTTCAAAACTACTTTATTTAGTGTTTCTGCTCATTAAGTGCAGCTAGTAAAATATTTAATGCTTGGCTGTAATAACTTAATTGGAGGCTGAAATCTGGGTATAATTTAGTGAATTTCTGAACTAATTTCAACATGGTATTAGAGCAGGTGCTTTGAAGTTCAGTGGGCAGAATTTTGGCACTTGGGACAGCAAGTGATTTGCTGGTACATTTGCTTAAAGAAGGCAGAAAAAGATTCTTTGTCAGAAGGACAAAGATGACTTCCAGCATCAGGTTTGAAGATAGATTGGAGGGGATCTCCAACTACCTACAATGGAAGGTTAGAATCAGTAGTATTCTCAAGGAGAACAAATTGTGATCGTTTGCGAACACCGTTGTAGGCTTGTAGCTATACCTACAGATCCCACAGCTGTTGATGTTCATGAGGTGAATGAAGCTAAGACTCAGAGAATCATCTTGGACGAGATCAAAGACCACCTTATTCCACACTTGGCTGAGAAGAAGACAGCCAATGGAATGTGGGTTGCACTGAAAGGCTTGTATGAAGCTAAGAACGAGAACCGGAAAATGGCTCTCTGGGACAAGCTCCATGGAGCTAAGATGGTCAAAGGAGAGAGTGTGGCCACCTACCTCACCTGGGTTGCACAAGTGAAGGACGAATTGGCAGTTGTTGGAGAAGTCATTCCTGACTCAGAGTTGGTGTGGATAGCCCTCAAAGGCTTCACCAAGGAGTGGGAGGTTTTCATCAAGTGTGTGGTGGGGAGAGAGAAGCTCCCTGATTAGAGCAGATTGTGGGATGACTTTACGTAGGAGGAGATCCGGGAGAGGTCTCAAGAAAAGGTATTGGATGGTGCAAACAACAAGAACGTTGCTCTTGTCGCAAAGGGCAATGAGAAGAAGAAGGACATGAGCAAGGTGAAATGCTTTGCATGTCACAAGACTGGCCACTATGCTAGTCAATGTCCGAACAAGAAGAAGAAGAAACGGGAACCAAAGGTGGCAGCATCAGCTCAGGTTGCAGATTTTGCTAAGAAATTTGAGGAGTTATCTCTCATGGTTGGTCCCGTGGGTAGTGGATGCCTAGTGTTCGAGGACATTGAATCGTGGTTTGTGGATAGTGGTGCCTCTTGGCACATGACTAGGTTGAGGTCAGTTTTCCTCGATCTTATAGAGATAGACTCAGACTGTAGAGTGAATTGTGGAGTCGGCCCACAACTTGCAGTAAAGGGGGTTGGAAGGGTGAGATTCCAACTAGAGTCAGCAGGTCTTCTGAAGGTTAGCGAGGTGTTATATATTCCAGAGTTGACAGTTAA
This sequence comes from Picea abies, assembly GCA_900067695.1. Lineage (NCBI taxonomy): Eukaryota > Viridiplantae > Streptophyta > Pinopsida > Pinales > Pinaceae > Picea > Picea abies. The sequence goes on along the minus strand of CBVK0101534154.1, from coordinate 8,059 downwards.
TTTGCTCTCAGTGTCAGCTTTGGATGAGAGTGGATTTGGAGTTGTTTTCCACGATGGACATGTGTTTTTATATCCTATGGGAGCAACTGCTGACACAGCAGTGATGCTTGGTGTCAAGTATGAGGGCTTGTACAGGTTGTTCGGTAGACCTGTGTTGGGGTCCAGTGGATTTCTGGACTCAGATTCTGTGTCGGAGAGTTGGTAGGTAGCACGGGAGAGAGAGTTGATACATGGCACTCAGTCTTCTTCCGGAACTCTCAAGGGACTCAGTAGGCATGAATCGACACAGTTGGATGCTCAGGAGAGTGTGCAGTCTCCTAGGAGCATGTCTTTAGTTCGTGGTACAGCAGAGGTAGCAGCAAAGGCTTCCAGTGCAGTGGGAGTAGTGGCTTCATGTTCAGAGGGAGCAGAGACTTCTAGTACAGAGGGAGCAGCTATGGCAGCTGATGAGATGGAGACAGATTCTGGTTGTGATACCAGAAGTACCTCTCTCGCTAAGAGGGAGTGTTGAGATTTGGTAGCTTGGATGAACTTCTGCATTGGTAGCGCTCAGCATGTGGAAGTGACCAAGCAAATTATCTCCTAGTGACTTTATAAAGTGATTTTATAAAGTTGAGTTTTTTAATTTCGAAATATAAAAGTGACTTTATGATGTTATGGGTCACTTTATTAATTAAAGTGATCTCAACGAATGATTAAATCGTGACCGTTGATCTCAAGGGTAAGTGAAGAGTCACTTGAGGGAGATCAAGAGTTAGAGGAGTTACATTTCGAAATTGGTTAAAGGCAGCTCATTAGGAGAAGGAGGGCGCACTTTTGAGGAGAGATTGAGGGAAGGTGAAAGGGCACGCATCCCAAGGAAGTTTCTTTGCTTGGAGGGAAAGAGTTTCAGCAGCCAGAAGTTGGCACGCATCCCTAGGAGGATTGGCATGCACTTCTAGACAGTTTCAGTATTAAAGAGGAGACTGTACAGCTAGGAATCCATACAATATGGATTGGAGGAAGCCGTACAGCAGTTTATGCTGGGTTTTGCGGCTACAGTTAGCACAGAAATTTCTGCTATGTATTGGCACAAATTTCAAGGTGTATTACTGCAGCAAATAAATCCATACAGCGAGGTAAGGATCTGTACCTTTTTCTGGGCACGAAAACCAAGGCATATTTCTGATATTGGTGGCTGTACAGTCCGTACAAATTGTACAGGAAATCAGTTTTTTATTTCAGACTATGTTACTATGGATTTATATGTTGTTTTTGTTCAGTGAGAGTGAAAGTACAGATGATTAATGCTGATTTAAAGTTGTTGTAACTCAGAAATTTTCCTAAAGCTGAATAAGAAACTTTCTCCTCAATTTTGTTATTTTTTTGTGCTATTCTTCTTGGGTTTTACCCAGAATTTTTCATGGTGCATATTGGATATTTTGTCCACTGTTAGTAAATGATTTCGCTACAGATTTAGTTTCAGAACTACTTTATTTAGTGTTTCTGCTCATTAAGTGCAGCTAGTAAAAGATTTAATGCTTGGCTGTGATAACTTAATTGGAGGCTGAAATCTGGGTATAATTTAGTGAATTTTGAACTAATTTCAACATTTTATTTTCACACTTACAATCTCCAGCACTCACAAGTGGATTTGCACTATCGATCCACTTCACTTAATTAATATAAATCCAAGTGAAAACCTCTAATTAATAAAATTTACCAAGAGCATTGCAACACATTTCACAGCAATACATACATTGGCACTGGTCTACAATATCTCCATTTGCTTATTATCAATTGCTCTCATTTACTTTCAAGCACTCTCATTTGCTTTTTATCATTTGTCTTGAAGTATTTGATTTGCTTAATGCCATTCGCATAAGCAGTCTTTCATTTGTGTCAGTATATGCTACTAGATTAGTTTTATTTGCTTTTGGTTTCATTTAACTCCTAGAATAATATTGTGCTTTACTTTAATCAGCCTTAGATTCTTTTATTAGGGACTACCCCTCTTGGCTTCGCTAGGAGTTAGCCTAGACGGAGGAGTCAAGTGTCAGGTGACAGCTACCCGACTCGAGACTTGCCCCCAAGGCCACACCCAGTGGATTGAAGATTTCTTCCACGTGACCCAAGGTGTGGATTAAGCAGCAACAATGCTCAAATTAATGAAATAACTAAAACGCGAAAATGAAAGAACAAGAAAATATACACACCATCCACACAAATGAACACAAGATATATCCTGGGAAACCCAATACGGGAGAAAACCCAACTCGAAGATGAGGCCTATGCTTTGCTCTCTTTCCTCCAGTTATCAAAATGAAAATACAAAGGAATGGGCACTCACTATGGAGTTTCCCTTGACATTGTGGCCTATATGGTTGCTATAGAATCTATCCTCCTCTGTTATGCTCTCAAAATACCACTCCTAGATGCTTTGCTCAACTATAGAACAAAAACAATGCTAAAGAATGGAACCCCTTTCTCCTCCTAGCAACCCGATATTTAACATAGCCTGATCGTCGTCTAGGGTTAGGGTTTTGACTTCCTTGATCCTCAATTAGTGATCAAGTTTGGACCTTCTAGAACATTCTTGAAAGTCCACACGTGGCTAGCCCCATATGTGTGAGTAATGGAGGCAGAGGTCGCATCCACTCATACCATGGTGGTCAACAAGGTAGGTCAACTTGTGAAAGGTCTAAAGGTGTAGAACATCGTCAAAGGTGTGGGCACAAGTTCGGCCCGACTCCCACCGACGCACACGCCTATCTCTTCAACAACTGATCCACACACACGCAGCACACTTGGTAGTACGACGTACGGTTTGTACGGCGACTCTGTATGGTTGCCTTCCTTTTTTTTTAATTTCTTACAAACAGCCTACATACCTGCAATAAAATTTCCCTCAAACCTATAAAAAAATTCTCACTGCTAAAAATCTCATCTTTGTGCAAAGTTGGCTTCCTCAGAGTTCACAGCTCTGATACCATGTTAGTTTTCTTTAATCCAACACCCGACAGTTTATTCCAAATAAATTACTTATTAATAAATGCACAGCTAAGTCACTTAACGAATTTAAAGCAGAAGCATAATAACTAAAAACCAAACACATTGCATACAAGATATTTCTGGGTAAATCACCCCTGGAAAAACCTTGAAGGGAAAACCAGTTCTGAGTTGATTTTATTAAATAAATTGTGGGCTCTCGTCTTGGGACAATGGCCCACTTGAGGAATACAAAACAACAAATAGCCAAGCCCTACAAACCTCAACATCAGTCCTTCGATCTTGTTGGTTGGCTGTTATCTCCCTTGCTACCTCTTTGCTCCTTTCCTCGACCCCTACCCATGCACACTTGGATGGAAGTCCTTCTCCACCCAATCAATGAGATCTCATTCACTCATCCTGTGTGTGACACAAGCACATGAGCAAAGAGTCCTTTGCTCCAATGTACTTTCTATGTATCTCATCCTCTCACTTAGGCTTCCTTTTATAATGTTAAATTAACCCTAAATCCAAAACCCTAGATCTCCTAAAGTGATCAACGATTCAGATCTAATCTCACCTTCACTTTAGATCTAATGGCTAGGATTTAATCAACTCACTTAAGTTACTAATGCCAAAAATTTAGGCATTTAACTTAATTAAACTCACATTAATTCTAAAAAGTACATTCACTTAATAATCACTTTATCAAGTGAATTTCCTAAGGTTCTGAGAGGCATTACGCTCGACTTCCACATGCTAGACACCAAGCCAATGTGGAAGTACCCCTCCAATGCTAAATATATCAACAAAGAATGTATGATTCCCTTGATGGCTTCATGATGATGTAGTGCACTAGGCACTTTCCCCTTGCTTTTACTTGATTTCACATTCATTTGGGATGATTTAACATGGTCTACCATGATTGAAGCCTTGATACAAGAACGCCATAACATTCATGGGCTTATTTTGCATTGCCATAGCATCCTAACTTCATTGGCATATGGTTTCAAGAGAGCACGCATCACTTGCACTCTTTCCTAGGTAGATCTAGCCCTTTCAACAACTAATTTTGCTTGCTTTTGACTTGTTTGGAGCCCTTTATACTTGGATGCCCTCGATTGGTTGGAGATTCTTAGCACATGGATTAATTCTTAATGATGTGGACTACCATTACATGAGGAGTGCTCTGTTCTTTTACTCTTGATGGCACATATGTGGAGGCATATACACACTTGACATCACTTTATGGCTTGCATAGTGAGGTCGATCCCCTTTCATCATGAGTTGGCACACTACTTGAATGATTTGGCACATGCTTATGGTTTGTTTGACTCTTTCCTCCATGGATTTAGAATCTTGCACACATGTTGAGGCATAGTCTTATTTTATTGGTTGATGAGAGGTCGCTCCCTATCTTCATGGAGTTATGCCTTGTTTCATGGATCCACTTACTTGGCATTTGATTTGAGGACATCCACCTTTCTTGGAGCCTTATTGCACATTATGGTTGAGGACATCCACCTTTCTTAGAGCCTTATTACACATTATGGTTGAGGACGCCCACCTTGGTGTTGATGTTTGTAGCATCGGACAGGCACTTCCACATTGGTTTTGTGTCTAACATTTGTAAGTCGTTCTTAATACCTCTCAAGACTTAGGAAATTCACTTTAATAAAGTGATTATTAAAGTGAATGCCTTTTTATGATTAATTGAGTTTAATTTAATTAAATGCCTAAGTTTTTGGCATTAGTGGATTAAATTAAATCCTAGCCATTGATCTAAAGTGTTGGTGAGACCTAATCTCATCCACTGATCACTTTGGAGATCTAGGGTTTTGGATTTAGGGTAAACTCAACATTATAAAAGGCAACTAAGGTGAGAGGAGGAGACACACACAAAGTGAGATAGTGAGATCTCATTGAATTGGGTGGACAAGGACTTTCATCCAAGTGTGCAGGGGCAGGGTCCGAGGAAAGGAGCAAGGGGCAGCAAAGGAGTAGCAGGAAACAAGATCGAAGGACAGAGCTTGAGGTGTGATAGGCTAGGCTATTTTGTTGTTTTGTATTATTCCTCAGGTGGGCCATTATCCCAGGATAGGAGCCCATATTTTATCTTAATATAATCATCACAGTACCGGTTTTCCCTTAAGGATTTTTCCAAGGCTATTTACCCAGAAAATTACATGTGCAAATGTGTTTGGTTTCCTATTTTGCTTCCATTCATTTATTGTTGTAAATCATTAAAACTCAGACATGTTTTTTATTAAGTGAATCTCCTGAATAACTTTATTACAGCAAGTTTTTGCTATGAAATAATTTATCGGGTTTTGGGTCTGAAATTTAACATGGTATAAAAGCCAAGACTCTGAAGGGAGAAACCAAAGGTGCACAGAATGTAATTTTGCAGCGCAAGGAATATTTTTATTTTTTGTAGTTCTGCGGGAAAAAAAAAAGGAAAAGGCAGGGTCGTACGGCACAAGTGTTGTAGAAATCAAAGCCAAGACTCTGAAGGGAGAAACCAAAGGTGCACATAATGTAATTTTGCAGCGCAGGAAATACTTTTATTTTTTGTAAGTCTGCAGGAAAAATCAAAAAAAATAAAAGAAAGAAAAAAAATCAAAAAAAAAGGAAAAGGCAGGGTCGTACAGCACAGGTGTTGTAGCAATCGCCTACTGAGATCCGGCTGCATGGAGTTTTCTACAGAGGACACGGGCGTTGAGGGATATAACAGCAAGTGGAGGAGCCATGTAGGCTAGAGAGGGCGGACTGGAGGAGGTATAGGTTGCAGAAGGAGCAGCCCCTAGTGCTAGGAGACGATGGGCAGAGGAGGCAGGTCATAGAGAAAGTCGGCGGTGATGGAAGTAGTGGGCAATAGAGGAGGAGGATGTGGCTGGAAAGAGTAGTCGCGGGCTCAAGCTACAAAGGAGAGGCAGTTGGGGCAGTCGCTAGCACAAGAAAAAGGAGTGGGCCGAGGGTGCAGCCAACAGCCGCCAGCGCAATTGTAGTTGCAGATTTTGGGTCGCAAGGCAAGCAGTTGTCAAGGGCGTCCCAGGGACAACCACTGGGCAGGCTAGGGCCGCAAGGTAGCCGTAGAGAGTGTGGGTAGGCCACAAGGGCCTCAAACAGAACGTAGAGGGCACAAGAAACATGTCCAAGGAGTAAGCAATGGATTTGGGCAGCGAGCAGCAAAATTTCGAGTAGCAGGCAAAAGGTCCGGGTAGCGGACATCAAAATTGTAGGCAGGGGTCCAGGTAGCCAGAGGAGATCATATCGTTTGGTGGTCGAAGAACTAAAGCACAAACTCTTTAGTTTTTCGTGCCTAAAGGACAAGGAACATTTTTCAACAGTTTGTATTTCCTAGTAAAATTCTAATTTGGAGATGGTCGCAATTGGTTTGAGGTTTGAGAACAAGATGGATGATGCATCGAACTTCATACCTTGGAATGCGAGGGTCACATTAATTCTCATGGAGAATGGGTTGTGGGATTTTGCTAACACAATCGTGACCCCACCACAGATCCAAAGGACTTGGCCATGAGTTGAAGGACGTAAAAGCCAGGAGGATCATCTTAGATGCGGTGAAGGATCATTTGACAGGAGGATCATCTTAGATGCAGTGAAGGATCATTTGATTCATCACATATCTGAGAAGAAGTCAGCCAAGGAGATGATTATAGCTCTGACGAATATTTTCGAAGCAGCAGTGGAAACAGGAAGATGGTGTTGAGGGAAAAGCTCAAAGACACCAAGATGACAAGATCAGATACAATGACCAATTATCTCACCAAGATCACTCAGTTATGTGATCAATTTGTAGCTATTGGGGAAGTCGTGACAGATGAAAAGTTGGTGAGGATGGCCCTAACTAGTTTCTCTAAGCCATAGGCCCCATTCATCAAAGGCTTCGTGGCACGGGAGACACTTCCCATAGTTTGACAGGCTATGGGATGATTTCATCCAAGAGGAGATTCGGAAGGAATCTCTAGCAGGCCAACAGGTTGGTGATGATGAGAATCTGGCTCTTGGTAGTCAGGCAAGAAGGAGCAAGGGGAATACAGGTGGAGAGTGGCCACTATGCTTTACAGTGTCTAGAACAGAAGAAAGGGAAGAGTAAGTCTCAGCAGGTAATAGCATCTGCAAAAGCTCAAGTCAAGGAGTTTGTTGAGAAGTTCGAGAAGGAATTTTTGTTAATCTCTTGTATTTTTAGCACAGTTTCCGATGGTGCCTAGTTCGTGGATAGTGGGGCTTCTTGTCACATGACTGGGACACATGAGTTGTTCACCAATTGGTCAGAGACGAACGTGGATCTACAGGTGGAGCTTTGCACCCATGCCAAGTGTGGTGTAGAGGGAGTTGGGACAATCAGGTTCCAGCTGGAGTCAAGAGGTTCTCTGGAGGTGGCAAATGTGTTGTATGTTCTAGAGCTTAAAATGAATTTGCTCTCAGTTTTAGCAATGGAGGACAATGGATGCGCCATCTCCTTCAAGGATGGTCGGGTTCTTATTCGAACAAAGAGATCTGACATAGACTCAGCTCAAGTTCTTGGTGTCAAAGAGGGAAAGGTATATAGGTTGCAAGGCAAGCCTGTAGGTGGATCCAAGGGGATCTTGGATCATGGATCAATGTCAGTGACAGAGGACGAGGCTCCAAAGGGTGAGCAGATTTCACAGACTTCCAGTGTGGGGAGTCAACCTTTAGATGGGAAGAGGGAGTTAGCCCCTACCAGTTCTGTCAAGAGACCTAGTTGGTATGAGCTAACATTGATGGATGCTCAGGACCAGGAGGAGGCTCCTGGGAGTACAGACAGGGAGAGCAGGCCTCTGAAGAAGTGTCCATACTTCAGGGCACTAATGTGTATCGTCATCGACTCTGAGACTTCTAGTGTTCAGGGAGCAATTGACCAACAGGGTTGGAGGGATGCCAGTGTGCGGGATGATGTCTTCTACATTGTGCCAAAGTCGGAGGGAGAACCAAATCCAGGTGGCTCTTCGAAAAGTACCTTCCTTGCTAAGGGGGAGTGTTGATGTTTGTAGCATCGGACAAGTGCTTCCACATTGGTTTTGTGTCTAACATGTGGAAGTTGTCCTTA
>CBVK0101534153.1:0-13434 GCA_900067695.1 Picea abies | reverse complement strand
GAGGACGTCCACCTTAAGAAGATTGTTTGCACTCATATCCATGCTTCTTATTGAGGACATCCCACTTTGGAAGCCTTGTTGCACATTTATGTATGATTAGAGGATGCCTCACCTTAAAGAGACACATATCCACTATTCAAGTGCTTTACTTGATTGTTGCACTCGTTTCCATGCCATCAATGAGGACATTTCACATTGGAGATCTAGGAGGTGCCAAACCCTAGATCTAGGGTTTCATTTCATATTTGGAGGGCATCCTAGCTTAAGGAGCAGTTATCTTTTGACAAATTACCATATTTCCGCTAGATCAATCCCATTAGATGCAAAGTGGTTGTGGCATTTCATAATTGTGGTCATAATAAAAATTTCGACAAATATTGATGGAGTTATGGTGTTTTCAAAATTACCATGAGGTACCATTTCGAGTATCACATTCCACTTGGAGGTTGTTGTTTTCACATTTATTGAGGATCTATTGATGGAGCGACTTCTCTTGGAGGATATTATGGAAAACGTTGGAGCTTTGACATGAGATGCCCCACCTTCATGGATCTATTTTGTTGGACACTTATACATGTGGCTAACTACCACTTCTTATTTAATGTATTGTCGGTTAATTGTTTGGAGGATATTGTTTCTTTACTCCTCCCTAAGATAGATCTAAGGTTTTGGTAGTGGATATTATTATTTTAATGCAGAAGAAGACGAAACTCAAACCTCAAACCTATATAAGGGTTTCCTCTCTTCATTATTTCTCATGGTTGGATTACTGGAGCTTCTCCTCCTTGGATCTTAATGTATATATCTTTCTTGAAGCATTTGTGAAGTGTAAGGGTTTTCTCCTATTATAGTATGGCTTACTGTTCTAATACTTCTTATTATTGCTTATGTGTTAGAAATTACTAGAATTGGCTTTGTAGGGCCAAGTGAGAACGATATTATCGACCTCATTGGAAGGGTTTTATGAGAGGATTTTCTCCCTCTTGAATCCTTTGTTGTCTCATACATGGTGGTATTTTCTTGTATCTAACATCTTCTTGAATGGGTCTTAAACTAATACTTCATTGTGTAAGGCATACCCTGATGGCATAGTTTTGATGTGGTACTTTTATGGCCCTCCTAGTATCTCTTTATTTTCATTTCAGCAATGTTAAGTTTGTCTTATCGCATGCATATGTGGCCCTTGTAGTCTTAACCCTTTATTGAGCTTGCCCTGTTGGATCGACCTCTTGACTCCATTTTCCCACGTTGGAATGGCACTAATCTCTTGATCCCTCCATCATTCTTTTGCCATTAAACTACAAAAAAAATGTTTTGCTAGAGCAAACTCTTCACATCACATTTGAGCTTCATTGTTATAGCTTTAATAATCCTACTACCTAAGGATACCCCCCTCGAGTTGGAGAAGAACCAACCTAAAGCGAGAGGATAGGTTGCTTAGGTTACAATGGTGACCGTCCTAGTAGTTCCCTCTCAGGTTGCACCTTGTGGATTAGGGATTTTATCATTAAGTGCAAGTTGGGGAGGTAACAACAGGTTCTTTTGAGGCATCAATTGCTCTCGACTCATCTTGTTGGTAGGATTAGAGGGCCCTTTAAGCTTTGTAATATCATCTTAGCTCCTCATGGTTTTCAAATAGATGGATCCTTCATTTTTAAAAGTATCTGGTCAGCATGGAAAAAAGTCATTGGTTTAGGTAACATCGCAAATGTCAAGCAGTTGAGTTGGATGGGATTTAGCTAGAAGGCCAATTTAGAGTTGGAAGGTACAAGGTGCTTATGTTGTTGGTCTCCCTCATTTTCAAGTGGGGCGATTGAGTAAGAAAAAGATTTGTTTAAGGAGGAATTTGTCGAATGTCAGTTATCACTCTTGGAAAGACTGGTGCACCATAGCCCGTGAGTATGAGTTGTCTTCTTATGATCGGCCCGCTATTGTGGAAATTATTGTTCTTATCCCACAAAAATATCTTTTCAAAATGAATATAGATACGTCAGGGAACTTTTGGCATGAATGGGAAGGCAGTTTTGGGCACCCTTGGTTAGTTATGATTCTCACAAATTGAACTCCATTCTTCATTAGGGTCATCAACTTGGACCAATGCTTAATACGCAGTGAGTGTCTTGTAATGCTGAGAGCCATTGGATCCGTAGATTGCATAGTGTGTGGTCAATGGGAGTGTCCTACAAGATCTAGGTATTTCCCTGGTTGGTGATTTATCAGGGCCTCCCTCCCAATGCCTGCCTAGCTAAGAATGGCTTCTCAAGTGGGCTTTTCCCTCCCTGTCTCAAGGTGTAAACGGTGAAGCATTTATTTTTGGACTGTCATTTGGCTAGGTCATGTTGGGAGCATGTTCAAACTGCTCTATCCACTATTCTTCAAGGATGTCTTCATTGGCATGCAAATACCATAAAACAAATAACACTCCTCTAGGATCTTTACAGGCTCCTACTGCTGATATACAACTAAGCATACATGAAAAATGAACAAGTGTAATTTTTGGTCAACATGACCTTGAAAAAACCCCCCGGGGAAAACCAGTTTAAAATATATGTATATATATGGAGTGTCTCGAGCATGGAATACAACAAGGAAGTAAATACAACGGAGCCTGTACACTTTGCAAGCTCCTCGAAGAATGAGCCCAAGAAGTGCGCCCTTCCCTTCCTTGACCAAGCTAGACCACCAATGCTCCCTTGACCTTTCCTTTGGCTATTTGAGAAACCCTTGCACACAAACTCCCTCTTGTATGCTGCCTCAAACCCTTGCCAATCAGATCTGCAAAATCCTCACTCCAACATGTGCCTGCTAAGCTTGTGCCCTCCTCCTTAAGTGTGCCCTCCACCAAGCATGAACATACACAACAAAATAATGAATACCTAAGCCTCCTTGTGCCCTCCATGAATGAGAGCGCCTCACCTAATGCCTCCATTCTCATCTCTTTGCTCCTCTCCAAACTCTCCAAGTGAACAAAACAAGAATGATGCCTCTCTTGCCCCCTTGTGCCCTCTTTAGCCATCCTTAGGCCAAACCTAGAGACTAATGGCCAAGATCACCTCTTGCCATCTCTAATCAATGGGTGAGATATCCTCACAAGTATCTCACTTAGAAACCCACTTTTGGTTAAGTTTCCTAAGTTTGCCTCGTGTCCTTTAATTCACCCACAAAGTGAATTAATTGTCACTTTTGCTAAAATGACAAAATTTCACTTTTGACTTAAATCTCCTAAGTCAAAGTGAAATTAGAACAAAAGGTAAAGTACAAGGGTTTAATCAATTCCCTCTTGTGGTTAGAGAGACACAACCACAAGGGGACCACTTCCCAAGGTACCCCAAAACTCAACACTCCCTCTTACCGAGGAAAGTGTTTCTCACCAAGCCCATCTTGTCTCTAAAGTAGACATGCTTGCCCCTTGGCAAGGCCTTGGTGAGAATGTCTGCCACCTGCTCATCAGTCGGAATATACTTAAGTTGAACTGCCCCACGCTGAACCCAATCTCTGATGAAGTGACCTAATCTCTATATGCTTCGACCTGTCATGAAATATTGGATTCTCGGAGAGTTTGATACAACTATGATTATCGCAATGAATGATTGTCGAAGGCAACTCCTGACCAAATAATCCAACCAACAACTTACGAAGCCAAATGGTTGAACCATGAAAACAAGTCTTGACCCCAACCCAAAACAGCACCCCGGGGTGCTCTTCCTGTCAATGGCACATCCTACCCAATCTAAGTCTGTGTAGCCAACCAAACTCACTCCATTCCCTCTGACATAGTCCAAACCATAATCCACTGAACCTGCAATGTACCTCAAAACATGTTTTGCCCCAACCTAGTGAACACTCCTCGGCTACACCATAAACTGGCTGAGAGTGTTCACAACAAAACAAATATTTGGTCTAGTGTTGACCACATACATCAACGACCCGATCAATTGCTTATATCCTATAGCATCCACCAAACCGGAATCTGAAGCGCTAAGCTTCTTGCAGTTGGTGACCATAGGTGTAGACACAGGCCTGTAGTCCTCCATCTGAAATCTACTCAAGATGTCTGCAGCATACTTCCCCTGTCCCAAGAAGATGTGACCCTCCTCCTGCCAAACCTCCATGCCCAAAAAATAGTGCATCAACCCAGTGTCTCTCATCTCAAACTCTGAAGCAAGACTCATCTTGCACTTAGCTATGAGATGCTTCGCTCCCGTGATGAACAAGTCATCCACATACATAATGAGAATAAGTGTGTCCTCACCTGTAATGATGTAGTAGAGGTTAGGATCTGCCTCGCTCTTCTCAAACCCCATCTAAAGCAAATAAGATTCTATCCGTGAATACCAAGCTCTGGGAGCTTGCTTCAGACCATACAATTCCTTTCTTAGAAGGCACACGTGAGAATCTCTCTCCAACACCTCAAACCCCTGTAGCTGCTCTATGTACACCTCCTCCTCAATAAAGCCATTGAGAAATGTCGTCTTTACATCCATCTGATGTATCCTCCAACCCATCTCTACCGCTATGGCAATAATACTCCGAATGGAAGTGTATCTCGCAACTGGTGCGAATGTCTCATCATAGTCAACTCCCTCTACCCGAGAGAATCCTCGCATCACAAACCGGGCCTTGTGTTTCTCTATGTTGCCATATGCATCATACTTGGTCTTATACAACCATCTGGAAGTCACAACTGACTTCCCCACTGGCCTTGACACCACCTCCCATACATCATTGCGCATAATGGAGTCATACTCCTCCAACATGGCCTCTCGCCAAACCTATTGGTCAAATGCCTACGAAAATGTCATGGGCTCTGAATCTGTGATGCTCGTCACCATCGCCAAGTAGGACCCAAGCCTCTCTGGTGCTCTACTCTCTCTGACCAATCTCTTGGGCTCTCCAACATTCTCCTTGGCTTCATTCAGGGTCTCTTGAAACCATCTCGGTTTCCTCTTCCCTGGAGTAACCAAAGGAGAAGTAATATCATCGCGCCCAAGAGTCTCTGCCTCAGATCTAATCCCAACAGTATGAGATCCTAAAGCCTTTGCAACCTCTACCTGAAACCTCTGCAACTGTGAACCTGAAGTTGTGCAAGGTGACCCTATCACCACTAAAACTGGTGCACTCGACACGTGAGACTGTGCCCCCTCTAAAACATCAATCTGAGTCTTCGGGACCTCCTCAACACTATCTCTCGACTCGAGAGACCTCCTGAAAGCTCTACCCTCCTCGAATATAACATCTCTTCTCACCACCACTTTCCACTGTGATGGAATGTAGATCTGGTAGGCCTTTGAGACCTCTGAGTAACCAACTAAGATCCCCTATTGGGTTGTGGCGTCTAGCTTTGTCCTCTTCTCTGAGGGAACATGAGAGTATGTCAAGCATCCAAAAATCAGTATATGCTCAACATCGGGCCTCCTACCAGTGAAGGCCTCCTCAGGAGTCTTCCTCCCCAAAACCCTGTGGGGACTCCTGTTCAGCAGATAAACTGCAGCAGTGCTCGCCTCAGCCCATAAGTATAAAGGCAATGCCTGATCATGCAGCACCGATCTCGTTACACTTGTAATGGCCCTATTCTTTCTCTCTGTAACCCCATTCTGTTGGGGGTTGCAAGGCACGGTCAGCTGCCTTCTGATCCCTGCCTGGGTACAGAAGTCCACAAACTCTGTGGAGGCATACTCACCTCTATTGTCTAACTGTAAGACCTTGATCTTCTTTCCTCTTTGGTTCTCCACAAGAGCTTTGAACTNNNCTTGAAGACCTCACTCTTGGCCTTCAGGAAATAGATCCAGGTCTTCCTCGAGTGGTCATCTATGAAAGTGAGATAATACTCACAACCACTCAAGGACACATGAGACATAGGCCCACACACATCTGTGTACTAAATCCAATATCCTAGTTGATCTGTTGTCACTGCTGGGGAAAACAGCCTTGGTAAGCTTACCAAGGGCACACCCTCTGCACACATCCTAATGCTCTAAGTTGAACTATGGCACTCCTGTCACAACCTCTCTCATCCCTCCAAGAACCCCATGATGCAGGTGAGCCATCCTCCAATGCCATAACTCACATAATTGACTGTTGTTGTCGTTACTCGCTGCCAAGGCATGCAAGGGCTGAAAAGGCAATCTATAGAGTTTACCATCCCTCACTCCAATCACCTGCCTGATGTGAGACAGGACCCCTTAGGGTGTATGAGGACCTTTGTCCCTCCAAAGGACACCTCAAAACCCCTGTCCTGGAGGGTGGAAACTGATATCAGATTCTTCTTTAGCCCAGAGACGTACAACACATCCATGAACGATATGGGTGGCATAGTATCCCTCTAAAATGTCACTGTGCCACGCCCAGCAACTATGACTATAGTGTCATCTCCAAGTGCAATCTCCATCTTGACCTCAAGATCTCTGAGATTAGTGAAGTGCTCTCTCACACCCGTCATATAGCTCAAAGCTCCACTGTCTATATACCAGATGTTGGGTGTCGTCTCAACTGTCATGCAACAAATAAGGAAGGCACACTCCCTCTCAAACTATGTCGTAAACTCCTCATCTGTTGTAGTTGTTGTACCACCTGGCCTCTTCTTCCTGTTGGGACACTATCCAACATAGTGCCCCATCTTACAAGCAAAGCACTTCACTTTTCTCATATCTCTCTTCTACCCACTGCCACTCTCCTATGGCTTGGCCCCCATCTTGGGACCCTATCTAGCACCCTTGTCAACCTTCTTCTTGCCCTTTGTCCAAAGAGCAAGATCCTCCTCGCCCTCTGCAATACATTGTTGTCCTGAAGATCCAAAGCTGCATCTCAGCTCCTCCTGTACGAAGTTGTCTCAAAGTCTCTCCCAACTAAGCATGGCCTCCCTGGCCACTATGCCTCGCACAAAAGACCCCCAAGGTTTGGAGAAGTTGTTTAATGTTGTGCTCACCAAAACCATGGGGTCCACAATCTCCCCAATTGTTGGCAACTCATCTCGAGTCTGTGTAAATCTTCCGAGGTATCAGATCACCGACTCTGACTTGAGCATCTGAATGTTCCTGAGCTTCTCCTGCAGAACCATCTTCTAGTTCTGATTAGGACTATGATAGAGCTTGCACAATGAGTCCCACATCTCAAAGGCATAGTCCTTCCCAGTCAAATGGGGTATGACATGAAACTCTCCAAGTGAACAAAACAAGAATGATGCCTCTCTTGCCCCCTTGTGCCCTCTTTAGCCATCCTTAGGCCAAACCTAGAGATTGATGGCCAAGATAGTCTCTTGCCATCTCTAATCAATGGATGAGATCTTCTCACAAGTATCTCACTTAGAAACCCACTTTTGGTTAAGTTTCCTAAGTTTGCCTCATGTCTTTTAATTCACCCACAAGGTGAATTAATTGTCACGTTTGCCTAAAATGACAAAATTTCACTTTTGATTTAAATCTCCCAAGTCAAAGTGAAATTAGAAAAAAAGGTAAAGTACAAGCGTCTAATCAATTGCCTCTTGTGGTTAGAGAGACACAACCACAAGGGGATCACTTCCCAAGGTACCCCAAAACTCAACAAAGAAGAGGTACATATGCAGCTACTGGCAAAAGGATTTTTGTTGATCAAGGATGCCAAGATTCTAGTGCCTATTCAAATTTTATTGTTGTGCTTGTTTGTTTAAGGAAGAGGATGTAAATACCATTGTATACACCCTTCTGTCTTTTGTTTTCTCTTAATGTAAATATTTTTTGTAAATATAATAATATTTTTCAAAAAAAATTAAGAATTCATGAAAATCCCCTTAGCTTCCCAGTTTAGAAGGAACCAATAGTTAAATGCTACTTTATCCAACATTCGATGCAAGAAAAACAAGATCACTCCTCTAGTCTCCAATTGCATGTGCCCCTCAAAGTATTCCTTGGTGTTTGCAAGGAAAAAATTGAAATCATCTAGATCCATAACCGACATGGTATCGTTATTTACTAAAGGCTTGGAAGGGAGTTCTACATGAGACCCCTTGGCCTGCGATTCCATACTAGACTCTGTGTGTTGTGCCAAATCAAAGTGCTTCTCCTTGCCCATCACCTCCTCCACACACAATCACTAGAGAGGGATCACTAGACAGAGGAGAAACACCAAGATCTACCTACGAGGGGCACACTCCCTCAATACGTAGAGGCTCCACTACCCCATCCTTGACTGCACCCATTGTTCAATACGCAAAGGCTACACTACACCCTCCCTAACTACACCCATTACATTCATGTCCGAGCTTAAACGCACAACAAACTCTTCCTCCGTGGCAACCACATTCCCCATTAAGGGAAGAGGAGGCCAATCCTCCTTGCACTTGTTCAAACTGGAAACCCCAGCTCCCATAAACTTGGCAGTCAAAGATCTGACAACTGCTGGCACGAACCATCACTATCAAAACAATTGAGGGCAATGTACTATGAAGGGGAATGCTCCCTGGATTTACTTCACCTCTAGTAAACATTGTCCCGACCCTCAACAAGAACCCGAACTCTTCTCCTAGAAAACACCTGCTCCTCAACTCCAGTTCACCCTGGCTGCCCTACCACACCACTTTTGTGCCCAACTAATGAAAGGAATGCCCATCAACTGTACGACAAGCCATACAGCTTTTCTCTCCTACTGTTATTGCTATGCATCCATACTTACTACTATACCCAGGTCCCGCGAGGGTCGTACATGCTATTGTACCCGTCATTGTCTTTTCCATCTAGTCTGTACATGTACATGACTGTCCCTATACCCGTGCGACCATATGATTGGGCCCAATAGTGCTCTCCATCACTCTCCCACTTTCCTAAGTTTCCTTCAAGTCTGATTTTTATATAATAGTAAATTCCCAAGGAAGAATTTTAGTACTAGGTGTAAATATGTATTTTAACTTGCTGTTTGGATTAATTTAATGCAGGTTCCGATTTTTATATAACATCAAGTACAATTCACAGTTTGGAAGTGTTTTTAGTCTCCCAAGTTCATACTTCATTTCCACATTGCATAGGAATTTCCCCCTGAGGTTAGCACACACTAACTCGAAGTACAAAGAGAGTGTACGAGGTGACAGTGTACTTTCTCTAATTACCTTTTAACTCTTCCAGCATCAAGCATTAACTCCTCCCTAGTCTACATTTGGAACCGGACAGTTTTGAGAGTTAACAAGTCTCACATAAGAGACTTGAAACATTGGAAGTAAAACCGAACACAGGTTTTCCATCATGAGATATAGTTTTTGGGAATATTTGTGTGAAGTCATCAATACATGACCCATGTCCCATGTGCATCAGTGAAAATGACCAATTTCTCATAATATTGAATAGTCCACTTGGCACTCATTGCATCGGGTGATGCTCCCAGGGCTGAAAAACTTGGATAGAAACTAGAAAAATGAATCACATGGCATCAATCATCACCTCCAGGGCTTGCACCCGGAAATAATCCACCTGTGAAAGATGAATCATGTTAAGATATCTTCTATCCGCTACGGCAGTTAGATTTCGCAGTCAAGAAGCATCTAAAACTGGTATTTCTTGTCTCCATAGATTAACGTGACACTTTAACATTATAATATCAATATTACTTCCAATTGTTGTCATCTTACAAACAACATTTTCAAATATACATAGTTCTTCTCCACTTTAACAACACAAAGTGAGTAAAGCAGAAAAAATTCCAGCAAAAAATCACAATCTGCATATCTATTATTTAAATTTCCAATAACCATATGCAACGGCTTCTACTTTTTCTAGATACAGTACTATTACTTCCTATGGCACATGAATCTACACTGCAGTAGTTCTAGAATCTAAATACTACCTAATACCTTTCTACCAAACACCAAAACTAATAAACAGAGACAAGACAAGAATGTTGTTTACAAGCATATCTAATTCAACAAAACTGAAACAAGCCCATGTTTCCTATTATCCCAGAAGTACTATGTTTTATGCTTATCCATGAAAAGTGTTCCATAGACTTAGTATGGGAAAGAGAGATGAAATCCTTCAAGATCATCTTATCTACCTCAGTAATGATACCCTTCTCAAATTCAATCCAAGCTGTTGGATGTTTGACCCCCAGAAGCTCTTTCATTGATAATCTGCAATGTGCATTAAAAAAAATTGTTTAACCTCATAACATCCTACGAAATGCTTGCATGAGCTGAACAGAAGAAAAGGTAATTCACAAACCAACAGATATACTAAATACCTTGCTACTATTATAGGTAAAATCATTTTCTTGACATAAACACTTGCTAGTTTGGAATGCATTAGGAATGCAAGGACCACAAGCAAGATAGTTTAAATAATATTTTTTGTTTAGACCTATATTAACAGAGTGTGATCGCCAAATACGTATAAGATCCCACTGGTGGTTTCCATGGGCCTACAATATGTAGATGCCCTTTGACATGGCCCATTAATTTGGTAGACCAGTGACATAAGCTGAATCCTTATCTAATACAATGACAGGAGCTTGTTTAAGAACTTTTGTGTGCAAGTAAAAGGTGTGCCATGTTAAATAAGTTGGAATACCTCAGGAAGATATAAAGCTATCAAAAGTACAACACACTACTATTTAGTATTTAGTCAATTACACCATTTCCATATGCATAAGAAAATTATCACCTCATTGTTAACATAGCATCTTTTCTGAAGCATTATGAAAGACTTTTGTTTTGAAAATGCAGCATATATTTGCATTATAAATCAATAAAAGTGTGCATCAAGATTGTTAGAACCAGGAGCCTGAGAGCAGTCGCACAAGATGCCGCTTGCTGCATAAGCAAGGATGGCTAGCGTATCCTCTTTGGCTCCATCTTGAAGACTATCTATATTTTCCTAAATACGCCAATCCCTAGTTGAAATCTGGATACCCAAAACAGATCTAAATGTAAAAACTTCTCCCAAGTTGAACAGTGTCTTTGCCTCATTTAAATTGCTCGACGACATCATTTCCATAAGAGAAGATACCTGCCAGTTTGATCACAAAATCCCATAAACTCCTGCCTGCCATGTGATCATCCATTGATGCCCAAATACAACCCCTTCAAAATGAAGAGGAGAGAAAGAGAACATTGTACTCAACAGCAATCCAGGCCCAAAATGTTCTGGCAACATGGCAATTCCACATTACATGCTTAACTATTTCAGGTTTGTGACAAAGCACACAACATCCATTAGTAAGCCTAGTGCAATGTAGTCCATCATTTGCTATTAAATTGTTATGAAGGACCAACCATCCAAGCACCTAAGTCCAAAAAAAAAGTGGGACTTTCAAATGTCTTGACACCCCTTGATCCAACTTGTGCTGTGATCTTGAATATTCCACTTCTTATTATGACATTTTGCAATTAAACAAGTTGGTTGAATCTTATTATAAAGCTCTTCGGTTTAGTACTCCACAAATGGCTTTTTATTAGGCCATTTCCAGTCCTTACTGTTATCCCTAATTTTGCATGAGGCCTACACTCATGAATTTTTGCACTACGCTTGTGCTTTTTATCACAAAGGCAGGTTTTCAGGTTCATGGAGTTTTGGATGGCTTAGGGGTACATATATTCAAAGATACAGGTGCTTGACTAGAGGGTTGTGCTTTCATTTTGTAGAGGGATGCTTCTTTGATGCTATTGTGTATTATTGGTGATATAGTCATGGATAGCTTGTGTGTACTGATGTTTAATGATAGGTAGTTCCCTTCATACATGAGCCTAGTAGAGGAACGCCCTAGCACTTTTGAGCTAAGCTGACATTGTATTGGCTTCTTCATTTGGTTGGCTTCTTGATAGTGTAGAGCACATGATACTGCCCCCTTGCTTTCACTTGATCTCACATTCATTTGGGGTGAGTTGACATGGTCTAGCATGATTGGAGCCTTGGTATAAAGGCGCCCTAGCATATGTGGCTTGTTTTATCACTTAAATTGCTTTATGATGAGGTGGATCATAGTCCTATATGGAGCACTCCCCTTATTTGGCTCATATGTAGAGACATATACACACTAGTCATACTCTTATTGCTTCAATGATGAGGTCGTCCTCCTCCTTTGATCACTTGGATGACTTGGTGTATGGATTGATGGTGATACATGGCTTGTTTTGACTCTCTCCTCCATGGATCTAGCACATTGCACATTATTCCATGGATCGATCCCTTGCTTTATGGAGCTAGCCCTTGGTACACTTTTGGATGGTTGTTCATCTTGGATCTCAAGCTTGAGTGATTTGTTGCACACTTTTCTATACCTTATTATTGAGCACTCCACCTTATGAGGCTACCTTGCACACCTTCTCATGCATTATTGTTGAGACACACTATCTTTGGAGGATTATCTTACACACATGTTCTTATTATATTGGATTGATGAGGGGCCGCTCCCTTTCTTCATGGAGTTAGTTGAGCACTGATGGCATTCCACAAGTCTTCTTCATAGATTTGATGCCTTATTTCACAGATCCACTTGCTTGGCACTGTAAAATTTCTGAGGAACTAAAGGCTACCCAACAGGTCTGTCTTTTGACCTCTTGTTGGGCTCTAAGTTCAAGGTTTCAAAGCTGTCCTTGCTGCTGTTTTAGGACAGCAAACAGGTCTGAAAATTCTCTCCTCAAATCTGCCCTAAAGCTGATGATTGCATGCTCTTTTAAGGTGGCCTTGCAAATGTTTTTCGTAACCAAGGTTAGCACATGCATAAACCTCAAAACATACAATACCCTCTTAGATCTTTTAACTAATTTACAGCTGATAACAACTAAGCACACATGACAAATGAACTCATGGATTTTTGGTCAACATGACCCTAGATAAAACCCCCGGGGAAAACTAGTTTGAGATAGATGTATATATATGGAGTTCTTCAAGCAGTAAATACAACAAGGAAGATAATACAAAGGAACCCATACACTTTGCAATCTCCTCTCAAGCTTTGCAATTGGTTCCTTGAAGAATGCACCCCTAGAAGTGCACCCTTCCCTTCCTTGTCCAAGCTTGAAGATGAGTGCGCCCTTGACCTTCCCTTGGCTGATTGAGAAACCCTTTCGCACCATTTGTCCTTGGTGTGCTCTCTCAACTCTCCACCAATCAGATCTAAGATAGTTCCTCTCCAACACGTGCCTGCAAGGTTGCGCCCCTATCCAAAGGTTGTGCCCTTCGTCAAGCAAACACACAACAACACCATGAATGAAGCTCCAAGCTTCCTTGCACCCTCCATGAACAAGTGCACCCTAGCTTGCTCCTTCAAACCCTCTCTCACACTTCTCTTCTTCACTCTACAACTCAAGTGAACAATGAAATGCCTCTCATTTTCCCTTGAGCCCTATTTAGCCATCCTTAGGCCAAACCTAAAGATCAATGGCTAAGATCACATCTAGCCATCTCTAATCAAAGGGTGAGATCTCATTGTGAAAATTCCAAGTCCTATCAACTTGCCTTCTTGGTCTGTCTTTGA
>CBVK0101534138.1:0-12897 GCA_900067695.1 Picea abies | reverse complement strand
ATATATATATATATATATATATATATATATATATATATATATATACCTCACAATCATTACCATAGACTTACTTGCCTCAATGCAACACTGTGGAATATGTGCACCCTCCCTTGATGCACAATCCACATGCACTAGCTCTGGTACATGCAACACTATGGAGTGTGGGCACCTTATCTTTGATAACAAGCCTTGCACACTCCATAGGTGTTCGTAGTACCAAAACTTGGCACCAATAGATCACCAGCCTATATGTACATTACATTTACACTTGTTGCCAATGGCTCACCAGGCTATATGGATCATTACATCGTGCACTACTCAGGTGCGCTCAAAACCAAAACAGCTCACTAGCCTATATGCGCAACTAAAAATGGGGTTCAAATTAGGGACATTACAAAGAAGCATAAGGGGATTTATTGGTTTTTGGGTGGAGGATAGAGAAAGAAACTCTATTGATTGGGAAATATAATAGCCATTAGATTGGAGGGCTTTAGTAACGTGGGTTCTTTCTTTATTTAGGTGTTAGAGGGCAGGAATTTGAATATATCTAAAAGAATTTTTGGTCAACATGGTGGTACGATTGGGAAAAAAATGCATCTTTCAATATGAGTCTTTTTGCAAAAAACTTGGTGGGAAAAGGGAGCCATCAAGTTGATGTGTGACTATGACATCTAAAAGGGGTAAATAATTCTCGTTTTGGGTTTACATGGTAAATTGAAGCCGGGGAGATAAGCTATTGAGATGGTCAAGAAACAAGTTTAAGGAAGATTGGCTATGGGAGAAAATAATAAAGATGTTATTTACAAATCAAAACAATATTTAGGTTTGTGAGTGGAACTACTAATGGATAATGTTTTAAAGTGTTCTATAAAAATGTTTATCATTACAAGGATAAGGAAGATCCCATGGTAGTGCCTTCACTTTGTTCATTGAATTTGTCTTTGAAACCAAAAAGAAGTGAGACAACTCTTTATCAAATTAAAGATTCTAGGGTCAAATAAATTTGAAATGATGTCAAGAGCATCTGGAACAAATATTTTAGTGAACGGGGAAACAACATCAAAATCGATGAGGAAGTCTTGTTCATCAAGTTGGAGATCAAAAATTTTGTGAATGAATTCAACATATTTTTTTTACTAAAGAAGGGGTTTGGCCTATAAAGGTTTGAAGCTTGTATGATAAGAACTTAGCTAAGGCATAGGTAGGGGCACCAATTGGATTAACAATGGGTCTAAGAGGGTTTTTTTTCTAATGGATTTTGGATTGTCCATAAATTTTAGGGGATTGAAGGTTGCAAGGGAAAGGATATTTTTTTATATCAATGCCTATGGAGGAGGACTTAATAGCTTAGGTTATAGGGATGGTAATTTGGCTAATGAGATTCTTAGAGCGGTTTATATGAGGAAGAGGGAAACACTTCAAGTAATTTGGTTTTGTAATCAACGGAGTTCATGATTACATATGCATTACCTTTATCGACTTTGAGAATGACAACATGAGGGTTCATTAAAACAACGAGGGATGTTAAATTCGTTTTCAGAGAGGTTACGTTTAGGAAGCTTAGCACAAGGGAGGATTTAGGAGCAATATTTCTTAATTTCTTCGGCTTCATGAATGGGAAGGTTGTGAATGACGAATTCAATAGAACAAATGATTTCTTTGGAAGGAAGGTGATGAAGGGTAGTGACATAATTAAATCATTTTTGAAGAAGATGAAATTTATGGGGTCTAATTTGATGGAGGATAGATTAATAACAATGGAATTAAGCAAGCTAAAAGTTTAAATAAGAATGGGAGGGGTAAACGAATGGAAGAAGGGGGTGAAATATAGGAGAGACAAAAATTGGTGTTGAAGAGGGGAGTTAAATGGAGGTTGGAGGGAGAAGGATGAGGAGGGTTAAGTAATGGATAAGGGAAACATTTAAGTAGGAAGAGGCATATGGGTAATGGGGGAATGATCATAGGATGGGGGTGGGGAATGAGAAGAAAAGAGGTTATCAATGTATTCATAGTCTATGTTAGATTTAGAAGTGGCATAAGAGGCATCGTTCAAAGGCTTGGAAGTTCATGTAGAGGGGAGAGATTGAATGCACAAAGAGGACAACATTGGATTAAAACATGATGATTCCTCTTATTGGGTTGAATTGGAGGAAATTAAAGAAGGGGGTTGAAGGACTGTGATAGGAGGGACATTAATAAGATGAAGTGAGGCTTGAATGGTCATAAGAGATTAGGGGTCGATATGTAGCTTGGATGGTTAAGATGAAGGGGGATTGGAATTAAGAACATAAATGGAGGAAGTTGATGGAAATGGTTGGTAGGTATTGAGGGTTGAAGAAGGGAGGTGCTCAGAAACAAGTTCAGAAAGGGAATACATTAGACTGGGTTGGAGGAATGAATTAGAATTGAGCGCCAGAGAAGAGGTCAATGGTGAGATAGAACAACTAGAAGGTGAGAAATTAATGGCCTAAGAGGAAAAAGTAGGAAGAACATGCAACGTATTGGAATATAGAATAGAAGAAACAATAGAGAGAGGAATGGGGCATAAAAGGGAGAGAACCAATGGCAATAGAATTGGTTCTAATATGTGGATTGAGATAGGAAGAGGAAGGATAAAAAGTTAGAAGATAGGGACTAAAAGTTATATTAGATAAATTAAGAAATGTATTATTTTGTTTTAAAGTAACTGAGTCAAAATATTTATGGGTTGAAATGATGGATTTGAGTTCTAAATTATTCCATAATTTAAAACATAAAATAGAGACCAATTTAAGATGGAGAGAATAAACTTGGAATGGAAATTGTGCAAAATCATAGCTTGTGGAGTGGATTTTTGCTCAAAGATAGCTTTGTTATCCCTAGACAAGATGTGAATATGATCTAGTCTTCGAAGATGGTGCATAATTAAGGTAAATGGTAAAATAATGGAAAAATATCTGCAACTATTGAGGAAAGTGAGCTCGGCCACTCTTCTCTTCAATTTTAAAATGAGTTGTTCAAATACTTCTATCTCTTTTAGACAAGTCTCTCCATAAAAGTTCAATATTTGTGTATGTAAATTTTCATAGTTCATCATAATTAGGGTAGAATTTATGGATTTAAATTGTCATATTCTAAAAATATTTCCAATAATTCAAGTGGACACTCCACCCATCATTAAGAGATTTAATTGTAACTTTGAATAATATATAAGAGTGAGACATCAATGAGAACAAATAGGTTCAAGCCTTTGCATAGGGATTTAATATTTAAGTATGTAGATTTTCATAGTTCATCATAATTTTATTAGAATTTTTGGATTTAAACTATTTCAAATGGACATTCCATTCATTATTAAACGATGTAATTATAACTTTAAATGATAAATAAGAGTTAAACACTGATGAGAATAAATAACTTCTAAATGGATAGACTTATTAAAAATGAGATAAAAAGAAAAGATCATAAACTTGAAATAATAATAAAAAAAATACTATAAAAAAACATTAAATCAAATGAATAAAATAAAATAAAAAAGGATTTTTGAAAAAAAAAATAAAAACAGACGAGACATACTTGAAATAAAAGAGATATAAAAATTAATAAATATAAATTTGAAAAGTTAATCAAGAATTACTAAAAAAAAATTATGAGAGATAATGAATAAAATATTACAAAAGTGAAAAAATATGAACTTAATAATATTAATAAGAATACTACAACTATGAAACATAATAATAAAACATTGCAGAAGAGGGCAAAGAGTGAATAATATAATATTCATAAAAATAATAAAACATTGCAGAAGGGGGAAAGAGTGAATAATATAATATTCATAAAAATAATAGAAGGAAGAAATTATGCAAATTAGTATAATTTAAAAAATTGAAATATTAAAAAATAAAATGAAAATAGAAATTTACAAGCTAGAAAGTTAGATCAACATAATAATGATTTTAGAAAGGGTTAAAGATAATAACATAAAAATAAATAATAATGCAACCAAGTAAAGGGACATGTGAAGAAAACTTCATATTTTTATTACAAAGACCAATAACCTAATCGCTTTGCTTCCTAAATCCATTTTGGCTCGGGCACCTTGGATTTGCCTATGGATCTTACTATGGGTGGGAGCACAATTCCCTCCCCATTTATGAGATTGATGCCTTTAGTTCCCTCATCTCCTCTATTGGAAAATATTCCAAAGCACAACCCTCTCGCTTTGTGAAAAGACAGGATGAGTTCCTTGATATTCAAGTGTGGTATTCTCTCTCCCACAATATGACATTAAAGCTAGTTACTCAAGGTTATGAGATTGATGCCTTTAGTGCCATCATCTCCTCTATTGGAAAATATTCCAAAGCATAACCCACTCGTTGTGAAAAGACAGGACGAGTTCCCTGATGTTCAAGTGTGGTATTCTCTCTCCCACAATATGACATTAAAGCTAGTTACTCAAGGTTTGATTAGATAGTTTATTGGTCTTTTGACTCTCTTTGCAAGCTATGGGTATATGGATCGATAGGAGTTGGCACCCATTAATCAAAGGACAAGTCATCTGCTTCTTTTGTGGTAGAGGCTTCTATGTCTTTCTTTTTTAAACTGAGGAGGGTCATGATCTTATCTTCAGAAGTGGCCCTTATTTCCTTAGATCAAGAGGAGTGTATCTTAACATGTGGACTCTAGACTTCAATCCTAAAAATAATATCCCTTCGACAATCTACTGGGCTCTCTCACCCACCAAGTTCGCCCAAAGAAACACTAAACAACAATGCAAGGTGTTTATTTGTTGGAGATAAGAATCCAAATATTATCCCCAACAAAAACAAGTATGAAGTTTTATCCCAATGTGAGAATGTACCAAGCATTGAAATGTTAGTGGAACCAACTTTGAATGTAGGGATCTCTTTGGAAATGCCAATCTTGGAAGAAAACCTTGAGAGCATTAGCCATACCTCGGATCATGAGGAAGAAATAGATCACCTCGGATCATGAGGAAGAAATAGATCACTCACCCTCCAAAGCCTTGTACTCCTCAAGGATTGGAGCTGAGCCAATTGATCCTCAACTTTTGGATGATATTGGGGAAGAGGGAAGAAAATGATCAGGAGACAGACGAAGTTAAAACAACAAGGAAGACTGGAAAGAAGTCACGGAAATATGTAAGGGAAGAAATAACAAAAAAAGAGATAAATCGTGGAACCCAAATCACAATTGACAAGATTTATGGCAAGGGAACCAGAAGCTTAAAAATTTAGAGTGGGCCAAACCCTCCTAAGGGAGGGATCATTCATAAAAACAATAAGTAATGATGAAGCTAATCCCATGGAACTGTCGGGGTATGAGGAGGCCATCAAGCAAGGTAAGAAATATTGGAAATATAGTGAAGGTCAGGATATGATATCTAGGGAAGCTTTTGGGAACCTTTGTACTATATGGAACTATAATATCCCCAACATAAATATACTTGTTTGTTGTTCAATGATGGTGTTTTTCTTTGTGGAATTTTCTCAAATACTTAGCATTCATAAGTTTTGTACTCCAAGCTGGTTGATGAATTTCTACAAATAGTTTACATGTGTTCTAGTGATAGATATTTTATCAAACATATAGCATGCAACTCATACACACAAGTTATAGAAGAGACAACAATTGTATTTTATTATGGATGGAATCCTGTACACACAGTAATAGAGCCCTAGTGGTTGCTACAACAACTGCATTACAATAGAAAACACTACAAAACTCAAATTGAAACCTGGAGATGATGCCAATGTATCCTCAAGAGTTCTACCAGTCTACTACGAGGCCCTCCAAGTCTCCCTCGGCCCTCTAAACACCAAGAATAGGGCTTCTTCCCTTCTCTCCAACCTCCACGATTCTTCTCAAAGGCTCATGACCTTCCTTCTTGTCCCCAACAACTCGCTCAAGGGATCTTCGGCCCTCTTTATATCCTTCTGGCACAATAAAGGACCATGCAGCTCCTCTTCGACCCTCATGATCTGCAAAATATGAGAGACGACTCCCTCAATATACCCATGGCCCCCTTCTTGTCACTCGATTCTGCAAAATGGGAAGAGCTTGACCCTTCCTACAGTCTGCAAACCCTCCACAAGCCTCACGACTTCTTCAAGTACCCGCGAACTCAAGAAAGAAGTGAGATAGACCGTCCAACAAGCCTCCTAGTGCCACAACCCTGGATAAAAAGACAAATCAGCCTTCAAGGCAGCTCCACTTGTCTTAGAAGCAATTTGTTGCAACCTCTAAACTGAATAAGAACTCACAATATTACTACAATGGAAACCCTAGATAGATTCCCCATTTATCTAGATAGGGTGGATATTGCACCACCAAAACCAAACTAGCAGTGGAAGGGTTTTTACCAAAAAACCCAACGAAAACCTTAGCTCCACAAGCACTCCAAATAAGAGATGAATTCATAATACCAAAGTGAAGTGCTACCCCTCATTTTATTCTTTCTTTGAACCTTCTAAATATTTCCCCTTTTTGGCCAAATCAAACCTCACCCTTATTTCCCCTTTAATATTTACTTAAACATTAAAAGTCACTTTTAATGTTTAAGTAATTAATAATTTATCTTTTTACTTAATGTCACTTTAGAACACAACATATCCTAGCTAAGTGACATTAAACCCCTTTGAATCATTTTTTCTTCATTGATTATAGCCTACAGGAGTCATATAGCCTAATAAGTTTTCCTCTTGTCATGATCAATAGGAAGGGGATATCATAGTCCTCCCTTCCCGAGATTGCTTGTCCTCAAGTAATGCCAACACAACCATCTGATCGATAGGTAGAACCCAACTGAAAATGTGAATGATCCCAGGGTTCCAAACCAATTTACAAAGTGTGGACCACCTACTGCTCATGATGCTATCCTGCAAGGTAATAAGACCAAAAACCCTTTGAAGGCTTCCGACCAAAAGATCAATGAGACATTGAAACAACTCAGTCCACCCCATGTAGATTCACCCTCCTCGAAAGTCAACCCAATGCCCTATAGAAATGGACTCCTAGTAATAAAAGTTGACTCCCCCGTATGTACCAACTGTCAAAATGTCAAACCAAGAAGTCTAGGGGTCCCATGCTACCTTCAAAAAGGGTCCACCATTCTGACGCTACACCACTTTGATCACACATATCTAACTCTCATACCTAGACTGCATCCTCCACCCTAGGAACCCCAAACTAGAATGTATCAAAGAATCATCCCCACTATCAAGGATCGTGTCCTACAATTGTATCCTAATGAATTCAAGGACTGTAAGTCCACTTTCATAATCGATCTTGGGTACTAACAAGGAAAATTTTTCCTACCATATAGGATGCATCCCAGTAACTCCTCTCGAGGTATCCCAAAACTGAAACTGGTCAGTCAAATGAGTTCCTGGAACCCACCACCAAACTAGGCATTCACTATCTCTCAAACCAACCGACTCCCATGGTGCTATGATAATAGCTACTGGAAACAAAATGTGTGAAGTATCACCTCCAACTGACAAGAATGAGGTAATCAGACTCACCTCTATGCCTATTAATATGTACCACTCCTGCCAAAATGTACTGAGAAATGTGCTACCCCAATCATTGTCAGTGTGCTCATGCAACCCATGGAATCTGAACATCTCCCTGGAAGGTAACTCTATCGCCTAAGGCACCTCATATACTCTAATGGACTTGTGACTAACTGTGTCATCATTGTCCACTGACCATCAATGAAATAAAAGCAATCTCAATCATACACCTCTAACTTGTTCTGTTGACAAGTCATACACTCCCTCACATGTCTCGATACATCGTTCTCGAGGCCCCTCGAGAAGAACCTCTCTCTGATCTACTTGTGAGTCTTGAAATGCTCATGATGTCCTTCCAATGGCTTATCATGCAAAACTCTCATGGTCTCCTCTCCAAGTGTGGACTCTAAAACCAAGTACACGTGACCTCTGTAGTAGATGATGTCGTCTACCACTCTATACCTATCATCCTAGATTTGTTCATCCATCAAATCGCAAGCAAACCATTTTTTGGAATATTCCACCAAAAGGTGAGACTTCCAATCAGCTGCAATCCCTGTGATCCAATCCAATGTGTCATGGATCTCCTCCTTATATGTTTTTACATCATGTATGTTGATCACCTAGAAACAATGTAAAGCATATGTCATGCCAAGCTCTTTGTCTCTGTCTTAATCGAAGATCAATCTCTAGAGAGTACTTTGTCACGTGTCTTAATATGTTGTCCATCATGCCCCATGTCTCATCTAACTGTCTCAAATGATCCTCCCATGTCCTGTTGTAAATGAGGAGATCATCAAAGAACACCAACATAAACCCATGTAGTTGCAATATGAAGATGGAGTTCATGCAAGACTAAAAGGTGGCAAGTATGTTGGTCAACCCCAATGGCATGACCAAAAACTCGTAGTGTTTATAATGATACCTGGAAGTAGTCTGGTGATATCCCAATTGAAGATCAATCTTCGAGGAATATGTTGATCGATGAAGCTCATCTATCAACTCCTTGCTCCTAGACAATCCAAACTCAAGGGTATGCTCAACATCTCTGTCAAGAAGTCTCTTTGAAGGAATCACCCCACAATACCATACTAATGTGTCCACGTCCTAAATATATCCATTGCCACAACAAGTGGGTGCATATACCTCCATGATGGTTGGTCCATGAGGTATATGCTCAACTCCCCTATCTCCAGTTATGACTTGAGCCATCAATGGGCTCCCAAAAAGAAGTGGCTCATGATCTCCAAGATGCAAACTATGTGTAGAATCAAAAGTATCTAAACCATACCTCTCGTTAAGCCCCTATAAATTTGAATGCCCCTCATGTTCAATCATCAAAAGAAGCTCCTCCATCAAACCATAAGTACTACTAACATCCTCATGTGTCATGAACGCCATAGATGACTTAAATGATCATGAATGTGCCATTCTCAAATCCATAAGGGGCTCATGTGTAAGCTCCCCAACTTCCTCTTCATCATCCCTCACGCATGACTCCCTAGAAGTTAGATCAACATCTAAGGGTAAATCATCCAACACCAAATCTTCATCATATTTGGGTGCTAATACACCCTCATCATGCGCATCCAAAAGGTCAACCTTAGGTTATGTCAAACCTTCCTCATGAAGTGAGGTCTTTACTTCACCAACTACCTCAAATTTGAATCCTTTTTTCTTCTTCTTCCCAAATAGAGGCTTCAACAACTCATGATGCTCTAACAATGTTGTGAGATTCCTTTGACTTTTTGTTAGACTCTTTTGATAGTCTAACATCGATGGAAAAAGTTTTGCCCCAAGTTCCTCATTGATCACCATCCTTGTTTCCCTTAACCATCATTGAAATTTAAGTGTTGGTCACTTAATGATGCAATCCTCATTGTTTCCCCTCATGCTAGCAATATCTCCAGCTCTGATACCATTGTAATATCCTCAACAAAAATATATGTATTTGTTGTTCAATGATGGTGTTTTTCTTTGTGGGATTTTCTCAAATACTTAGCATTCATAAGTTTTGTACTCCAAGCTGGTTGAAGAATTTCTATGAACAGTTTACATGTGTTCTAGTGATAGATATTTTATCAAGCATATAGCATGCAACTCATACACACAAGTGATAGAAGAGACAACATTGACATTTTATTATGGATGGAATTTGGTACACACAATAATAGAGCTCTAGTGGTTGCTACAACAACTGCATTACAATAGAAAAAACTACAAAACTCAAACTAAAACCTGGAGATGATGCCAATATATCCTCAAGAGTGTTGATAGTTTGTTCTAGGGTCCTCCAAGTCTTCATCGGCCCTCTAAACACCAAGAATGGGGTTGCTTCCCTTCTCTCCAACCTCCACAATTATGTTCAAAGGCTCATGTCCTTCCTTCTTATCCCTGACGGGTCGCTAAAGGGCTCTTTAGCCCTCTCTATATCCCTATGTCACAATAAAGGACCATGCGGCCCATCTTCAACCCTCACGGTTTGCAAAATATAGGAGATGGCTCCCTCAATATACCTGTTGCCACCCTCTTATCACTCAATTATGAAAAATGGGAAGAGCTTGTCCCTTACTACAATCCGCAAACCCTCCACAAGCCTCATGACTACTTCAAGTACCCACTAACTCAAGAAAGGAGTGAGATCGACCCTCCAACCAACCTCCTACTGCCACGACTCTGCAGTAAAAGACAAATTGACCTTCAAGGCAGCTCCATTGATCTCCCAAACAATACATTGCAACCTCTAAACCGAAGAAGAACTCACAAGATGACTCCAATGGAAACCCTGGATAGATTCCTTGTTTATCTAGCTAGGGTGGATATTGCACCACTGAAACCAAACTATCAATGGAAGGGTTTTTGCCAAAAACCCGAACGAAAATATTGGCTCCACGAGTGTTATACCACAAAATGACACACCTGGGCATTTGTGCCATGGCCTAACCCTTTCCCTTGGCTTGCTAGACATTTTCCCAACTTGCGTCATGAAAATCATCTAAAAAACGTGTATTTTTCACATATCCATGGGCTCCTTTGATGCAAAGTGCGGATATCCGCAACTTCTCAGATTGCAGCCCACAGATTCCCTCCAAAAGTGGAAAAAATAAAATAATTTTAATTTTTCGGCAGGTTTTTTGGTTGGGTTCGTTTCCCAACATCCCCATGCACATACAAAATGGATTCCAACTTCCCCAACCTTTTGAGGAAAATATAAAAGCACCATTGAGGGATAAGACATGGTCAAGTCCCTTGGTGCAAGATTATCCTTCCACCATCTAGCAAGCCTCCCTTTCCTATAATCCTCTGAACGACACCCCCTTTTATCTGGAAACTCCTTTCCCAGCATCTCTTTCTTATCTATATGGATATTGGGTGTATCATTATCCTTATTTGGGCCATCCAAGGAAGAGCATAGTGGTTGAGTCGATGCTTGAGGGATTCTTGGAGGAACCTGAACAGTTGGCTTCGAGGCGGTGCCAAAGGCGAGACAAGGTCGTAACTTACCTTTCTGATTTGGTGTTTATAGAAGAATTTGTTTTCCCTCCTATCGTCTGTTCATTGTATGTTTTTGCTTATTAAGTTTACTTTGAATATGATAGATGCCATGTATCCCCTTTGATAGTGTAATTGCCTTTGTAGCAGCTCTTGTATTGTGCCCATTTTGCAGGTTACTTCCATTAAAGGATCTGGAAATTGTTGAGACCAAGAAGTGGGATCGACATCAAATGGGAGACTTAAGGTGCACCCTTTCTCCCTCTTCCTTCCCTAACTTCTCTTTGTAAAGTAGTTATTCTTTCAGTTTTGTGTGCTTGTCTTGGAGGGAAGATTTATATCTTCTCCATATAGTCTTGATCTGCTATGATTTCGACCCATAATCACAAGGGAAATATCTCGTCAACAACGAGCACTCCAAATAAGAGATCAATTCATAATACCAAAGTGAAGCGCTACCCCTCCTTTTATTCTTTCTCCAAACCTTCTAGATCTTTCCCCTTTTGACCAAATCAAACCTCACCCTTATTTCCCCTTTAATATTTGCTTAAACATTAAAAGTCACTTTTAATGTTTAAGTAATTAATAATTTACTTGTTTACTTAATGTCACTTTAGAACACAACATCTCCTAGATAAGTGACATTAAACCCCTTTGAGTCCCTTTTTCTTCATTGACTATAGCCTACAAGAGTTTTATATGTTAATAACTCGTCCTTCTGTCATGATCAATAGGAAGGGGACATCATAGGAACAATACACTTCTAGACTTGAACTACATGGAACACTCTCATCATTGGTTGCTAACTAGATTTACCCATGCCCGTAGTGGGGAGGAGTTTACAATTGTAAATGTCTATATTCCTATGGTGTACCAAGAAAAAATTGAATGTTGGAATACACGCTCAGACTGGAGCAATTTAGATCTATGGAAGCGATGTATAATTGCTAGAGATTCTAATACCTCTCTTAATCAACAAGAAAAAAAAGTGAGGTAGTATTGTTTGAGATCCTTGTAGGGAAAATATGGAGCACTTGATCTCCCTCCTAGATCTGGTTGATGTGAAGCTAATCAAGGGTAACTTCATTTGGACAAATAGGAGATCAAGGCCAACGCACATTACGGATAGGCTTTGTAGATTTTAATCTTGTACAATTAATTACTGCAAATTGAATCTTAATAAAAACAAAGAAGATATAATGGCACACACACACACATTACAAAAAGATTTTTACCCTAGAAACCCAAACCGGGAAAACCAACAACCTATTTAGAGATGCACCTCTAATCTTTTATTCATCATCCTTCTTCATTGTTTACAATACAATATATAAAGGATATTGTGGCATCCAAAACCCATAATCCATTGACCGAGATTATTCAACAACTCTAATTCCTTAACCAAAATTATAAATCCATTGACAAAAACCATGTGCCAAAAAACCACTAAAAAATGATGCAAAAACTACCAAAAAAAAATTGGGGGCTTCTCCCCCCTGTGACCCCCTGCACATGCTTGCCACAACACAATGAATGGGGTTGGTCTTGAAAATAATATAACACTTACCCAATATACCATGACCTAGACCTATACCTTGCCTTAACTTTCCATGTCTAACCTTTCCTTGCCTTGCATTTCCTTGTCTTTCCTTGCATTGTCTTGTATTTCCTTTCCTTACCATGCCTTGCTTTTCCATGTCTTACCTTGCCTTGCCATTACCTTGCCTTTCCTTGCCTTGAATTATACCTAGACCTAGACCATGACCATGACCTTTCATTGCCATGCCATGTCCTACCTTTCCTTGCCTTTTCTAGGTCTAGGTCTACGTCTAGGTCATGGTCTAGTTCTAGGTGTAGGTATAGGTCTAGGTCATGGTTTGGGACCTAGGTC
>CBVK0101534066.1:0-20509 GCA_900067695.1 Picea abies | reverse complement strand
AAAATAACATTACTAATATAATATGCCCCAATTAAGGGGTAATGAGCCAACATTAGGGCTTAACACATATAAGAACAATTATTTTGGGGCATTAAATTCCTATGTGTTTGTGCATGATCTAATTACTAGTTTATTTTCTAGTGTGCTAAGTTGTTAGGCATCTAAGTGTGTTTATGTTCAGAACTCAAATTTTGTAATATTATGTAAACTATTGATGACCTAGAGCAAACATGAGGTGTGTGTGCACCGGCCTGGGTGCACTCCGAAATATAATAGAGAAGGAGTTCCCCTCCAAGAACTTAGTTGAATGTATCTTTAGGAGGATTGAAATAAGGGAATCAATTCAAGTTGAGGTTTCCTTCATCTCATTTTTTTTCATGGATTATTAGGGTGTTTGCAAGAATTCACATAAGTTTGCTACAAGAATTTACATAAGTTTGCTGCAAGAATAATCTTTGTAGACGGATAATTTTGCTCCAAAAGAAGAGATTAGGATCAAGGTTATTAAACCGTCCCTAATCCTTGATGTAATCTTGAACTATTAAAGGATCTTGTTGTTGTCATCTCTATTGTTCAATTTTTTACTGGCTTCTTTATTTATTACTTTCACAATATTGTTGGTTGTAATTTATTGGTTGTGATGGTGCATCTTGTTGAAGGGATCTTTTTTATTATTTCATGATCTGAAAATTTGTTTTGGAATAATTATGACACATCGATGATAGCTCAATTACATCTTATATGCCATATTCTAACCCTCTTGTTCTAAATTTCCCTAACTCCATAGGTCTATTGGATAGGCATTGGTCTTGAAAAATTCCACCATCTGTTTTATTCTAAAGATTACATCAAAAACATTTCTTTACTAAGGTTCCCCCACTAGTGCCAAAACAAAACTAGCCTAAAGTGAGTGGAATAATTTTTGAGGTGACAATGGGCAACCTTCCTAAGTGCCCCTAGAAGTGTACTTTCTCAAAGGACCTTTTAACATTTGAAGTGCATGTTTGGGAGGTAACATGTATCACAAAATGTTAGGATATATCATGACAAGAGAAACATACTATAGATAGTGAAGGGGTGTAGGATAAGAACACAAGTAAGAAAAATTAAACCAATCAAGAAAAAGGAATGAGCAATCAAGAATATGCTC
This sequence comes from Picea abies, assembly GCA_900067695.1. NCBI lineage: Eukaryota > Viridiplantae > Streptophyta > Pinopsida > Pinales > Pinaceae > Picea > Picea abies. The sequence continues at coordinate 19,359 of CBVK0101534066.1, read as the reverse complement.
AAACAATCTAAAGGTCCAAGAGAAACAATAAGGAAAAAAAATAAAAAATGGCTAAATGTAATCAACCAATCATTCAATCAAATTTCAACTAGCAAGCATATGGTGGCTAAGAAACCAAGTAGAAAATATGAAATAAAGATAAGCTGTGAATCATACCTACACTAACTTGTGGTTGGCAAGTTGACATAGAGTGTTCATAATGACTATTGAGATCTTTTGTATATATACTTGTTAAGTAACCTCCAAACTATTTCCATGTTATATTTAATCAAAGGGTTGCATTAGGGAAAATGAGCATAAAAGATAAGTCAAATGGAAAAAGGATGAGGAATTTCATTCTGTTGTTAGTAACCCATTGGAGAACAAAGGAGAGAACTAAAAACTAGATGACCAATAGGGTTCTTTTCAATCCATACAACTACAAAAACTCACTTGTTTCCTCACCTTCCACCCTTTCAAGGAAAACAAAACAATGAATGTATGTCTCTTCATTCAAACAAACTTAACATTGATGAAGCACACTATGCTTGAGGCAATTAGATGATACAAGAAAGACATGCCTCACTCTAGCCAAATAATAAGAAAGAGAATAAGAGAACTAGGAATGTCCCAACAAAAAGACTACTATGAGAAGGAAAAAGGAGTAGGGACATAAGGAGTCGAAGGTAGGCCAAGAGGCCAAAAAGGAAGAATAAGAATTTTAAGAAAAAATGAGAGGCCAAGAGGAGGATTGAGAGGATAAGAAAGGGTGATAAGAGGTAGTAGAGATATTGCAATGCCAAACGGATGATCAAGAGGATGAAAATTAGGTCGAGGGGAAAAATTAGTTTGAATAGGATAAAAAGGAGGTCAAGAGTATGGAGAATGGAGGAAGATGAGGGACAAGAGGCTTGTATGCTACAAGTCCAAAGAGAGCAAGGATATGCACCATGATTCCAAAGAACTATTGAGAATCACAAAAAAAAATAAACAAAGGGAAAAACATAGGTTTGAGAAACCAAAAAAATCTACTTGCAAGGAAAAGGCATGGGTTTATGGTGGATAGTGCTACAAACATGGTGGTTTCCACACGTTGTGACAACAAATGGGCTACTAGTATGGATATTGCAATGGTAAGGAAGAACATGAGATTTATTGAAAAACATCAACTATGGTTGTAAAAAGTACCTAGATCTATACCATATGAAATATGTGAGCAATGGGTAATTAGGTTGGGGTTTGTCATGCAATTTACAAAAGATGAAAAACCTATTTTAAGAAAGGGTGAACTAAAAGGGGAAAAACAAAGAGAAAATAATGAGTTGATGAAGGCAATAGATGAAAGAAAACCTATAATAGACTATAGGCTATTAACAATGAATCAGTAAGGCCAAAATGTTCACATGTAATGACTTCAAATGATAATTTGTATAGGGTACTCACCATTCTTGGTGCCATCGCATGTGACCTCCATGTGCTCTCAATTACTCACCTTGGTCGCATGTTCCACTATCTTCGCACATACTATCTCTCCCTCGTAGAGTATCTCCTCTCTGGCTCCTCGCGAACTATCTTCTCATTGTTCTCCTCATAGACTATCCCCTATCTCCTAGCAGACTAGCATGCTCCCCTTGGTCTCCTCACAAAATATCCTCTTTCTCCTCACAGAATCGTGTGCTCCCCTTGGTATCCTCATAGACTATCCCCTTTCTCCTCGTAGACTCGTGTGCTCCCCTTGGTCGCGTGAAAACTCTTTCATTTGGAAAACAACTCATAAAAATTAAAACGAGCTAATAGATAACTCAGTGGAAGTCCAAGTAAAAAGTCAACCCAAAATAGAGAGGTAAATGTTGTAATATTACCACACACCATAATCATATTCAAGGTATGAAAGTCAATAAAATCGATGCACTTTACTATATAAACCAAGGTTATGTGCTTTAAGGCTTATGCACTCAAGGTTCAATTCTTGTATTATAATGTTGTAGTATTACATGGTTTAACATTGTTTAGTACACAATAATATATCTCCAATGGTTACCTTCAACATTGTTTAACATGCATATGACTTCAACATGGTTTAACATGCATATGGCATTGAGAAACATTAAAAACCCCCCATCATATAATGAGGGGTGTGTTAAATTCAAACACTTATTAATGAGGATGTGATGATCATAAATATTTTTAATAAAGTATAAATATAAAATTATTTTAAACTAAAAAATTAAGAGTAATAAACATATTAATTATTTCATAAGTCAAAATGTATGAGGATAAGAGTGCATTAAACTTGAATAAATTTTTATTTATTTATGATAAATCTTTAAATATGGTTTTGCTTAATCCTATTGAATATGAAACTTAAAAAATAAACAATATTCACAACATAATTTCATGATATTCAATGGAGATGAAGTTATATATTACAAGTTACTAGAATCTAATAAATTTATTAAATTTTATGGAAATGTGAAAGTGTAAGGATTGGGATATATTCTTGAGTTGACTTTTAGAACTAGTGATCAATGTTTTATATTAGAGAAAACATTTTCAACTTGGTACAAAGTATCTCTCATGAAACTTCTTCTATATGGAATCAAGATTGGTAGAAGATAGAGTAGCTAGGATTGGAAGGCCAAGATAAGATTTAATGGGAATCATACATAGAAAAACTTAAGCTAATTCATGTTCAAATCATTGAAAAAAAAGATAAGTTGGTTTGGTTCAAGAACCTAGTCTTAGAGACTTATACTCCAAAATTAGGTTATAATGAAATGTGTGTTCTTGGTAGGCCAAAGGAAGTTCAACAGTGATGGAAGATAAATGTAAAATTATGTCCCCTTTAAAGACTAAAATTTTGATGTGGTTGACAATAAAGAAACAAATACTTAGCTTAGGAAATTCTATAAAAGAGGAAGAAGTCTGGATTGAATAGGTGTATTCTCTGTAAAATAAAGAAGAAAATATAAGTCATATTCTTCTTCTTTAATCCTTTATTTAAATAAGTTTGGAGTGAGATGGATGCTACAAGGTTGGAATGATCACGACCACATCAAGTGAAGGAAGAAAATTCATAAGCTACTTGTGTTGTCCCATTCCATGTCAACAACAACACATCCATTCACTAGGAACACTAGAACCCGACAAATCGATGACTCCACTAAATGAGGGTTTATGGTTTACCTGATGAATTGATTATGGAAGAAAGTGGGTGTGTGAGTACAATTTGAGTCCAAAAACCATCCCATTTTGGAGTGAGATGGATGCTACAACAAGTAAGAAGCATAATTGACAAGGGAATTTAGTAAAAGAATGTCTAAGGAAATGGATAGTAAAACTTGAAATCAAAGACTTTAAATGTCTTCCTTTAATAACATCATAGGGCATATAGTTAGATTAGAGTGTTGGAACCTTCTAGGATAAGTATATTCCCCCTTTCCAATGCACTTCTCAAGAAATTCCATGCTTTTTTAATTTCAAACATGGAGCCAAAGTCTATGTGCAAAGAAATCTAACCCATACCCCAATAGACAAATTGGAGCTTCATGTAATTTTGAAAAATATAGTCAATATGTCCCTAAAAATAATGGAGTCGGTGGTGTTAGGAATCTAAGTAACACACACAACATTGGGTTCAAGGCTATATTAGGGAAAGGGTCCAACAATTTTGTCAATCTTATTTTTTTTAAATTTCGGTTTATAGTTTACATGATGAATTTACATGATGAATTGATGATGCAAGAAAGTGGGTGTGTGCATCAAATTTTAGTCCAAAAAACTTCCCATACCATTAAGGCATGTGAATAGTCTATCCATGTCAAATTTCAATGCATATAGAAACAATTTGAAAAAAATTCAACGTTGTCCCCATTCACAGGTCAATGTTGCCCATGTCTAGTTCTAATACAATTTACTTGTAATATTTGTATAAGATATTTGGAGAATGACAGTTTTGAAGGTGCTAGGCCTATTCCTACAAACCACGGCTAGATCACCTCTCATTGACAGTCTGTGTATTGATCCCTTTTAGTTTTGGGCTGTTAGTATTTTCAATTGCACACAACTTTCAATCTAGTCAAAGTTCAATTAATGTCTCTTATTACTGTAGGGTTATAAATCCACATTATCCTAATTCCCATATGCCTCCAAACTTGTTATCTAATTATCATTGGGTGATAAGTGTCATGGAGGGTGATGACTAAGACTAGGGGAATCTTTCAATTCAAGGCTAGGAATGACTAGGCCCACATCAAGTGAAGGAAGAAAATTAAGAAGGTACTTGTGTTGTCCCATTCCATGTCAACAACAACACATCCATTCCCTATGAACACTAAAACCCAACAAATCAATGACTCCACTAAATTAGGGTTTATGGTTTACATGATGAATTAGGTGCAGTCCCACATAGCTTCTCTTGGTTTAGAGAATAGTTCATTCTCTACTAAACAACGGCAGCCACATGAAGGTGGAAGCTCTAATAATTCACCCCCCCTCACCACCCCTCACATCACTCTCAATTTCCCCATATTAGCTAATTTGAAATTCTAAAGAACATGTATCATATACTATATTATACAAAATAAAAACATATAAAGATCATATAAAATATATAAACACATACCTCTTCTTTTCAACAATTAAATATCAATCATCTTCTTCTTCATCCAACTCAACATTGTATCAGGATCTGGTTCGGAATCGATATTGGTGAAAGGCTCATTCATTCAACATCATCATCATCGTCATTTTCGCTAATATAGTTATCGATATCGTCAATGAGATCATCGTCTCCTACATTTGGATGATCAACTTATTCAACTTCTTCATCTGACACGTCGACTACATGAGCCACCTGCTCCTGATTTGCATAATCATGATCTTCTTCCTCGTTATTATCTTCATCCTCAACTACATGATTATACTTTACCGATCTTCCTCTTGGATCATATCTAACAACATATGACCAACTTGCTTTACCAGGTACCTCTGAGTAAAATACTTGCTCACATTGACTTGGAAGAACATAAGGCTCTGTACCCAGTTCAAATGCCCTTGTATTAACCATGGTAAATCCATTATCATGCTCAATAATAGTTCTTTTAGGATCACATTCATGCATCTGTATCCTGTACCATCTAACCTCAAACAAAACTATTTTAAGGGAATTAAAATCACACTCAAATATATCCTCCAAATGCCCATAGTACCTATTCTCAGTTTCTTCCGAATTTTTGTCACTTCTAGAGGAAATGTTAGTGACCTTAAACACTGCAGTTATCCCACAATTTGAGGTTTTCATCTTATCATCCAACATTTTGATACGAAATTTACGACCATTACACCACATAGCCTTGTGATGTTTCAACTGCAACATGGACAACAAGTAAAAAATACATTGCCAATTAATAAACCTCATATAGGACTTAGTAAATATATATTTCAAAAATTAAACAAACCAAATACATTGAAAATTTGGGAAATAACTAGGAAAATGTGGGTAAAAAATTTACTTGCCTATTTATCTTTTAAACCAAAGGCTAAATCAACTTCCCTTGATGTAAGATAAGGAAATTGATCTCGATGACGATGCGTTGTTTTAATCATCTTACTCACCCCTTCCCATGATAACCTATCGAAGTATTCTTCAGTATATTCTATCCAATGCTTCATCCAATCAAGGTTGTTTGCAATGTATAAATGTAAAGCATTTCACTCTCGAGCAACTATATGATAAAATAACAATTTAATATCATTAATTAGCTATTGTTAATAAAGGAATAATTTAATATAGTTCAATATGCAGGAACAAAAAATGTAAAAAATCAGTATGATAAAATAAAATTGGAAAAATAAATGTGTAATATATTAAATCTACGTCAACATCTAATAATTACCTTTCACAGTCCTCATTTTACCTTTCCCCAATAGGACCTCCCCTTCAAATTTGTTGATGGAGTCGAGATGCCAAATGCGAGGCACATTCATATTTTCTGCTAATTTAGGTAGATATTGACTAATATACACCATGCATTGATATACCATATATCCCTCAACCATAGAACCCTCAGGATGTGCTCTTTGTCTAACAAAAGCCTTCAATGACTTCAACTGCCTCTCCACCATCCACATCGACCTCTTGTGTACTGGTCCACATAATTCAATCTCCTCAACTTGGTGTATGAGGTAGTGTTCTTGTGCATTGAAAAATGATGGAGGTAGATATTGTTGCATTTGACACATTAGTCGGGGAATTTTTCTCTTCCAATACCTTATATCTTCTTTATGGATTTCTTTTGATGATAGCCACCTAAAAATGTCAATGCAATAAAATAATATCAAGGCATACATAAATTTGCAGATAAAACATAATATGTCAATAAGTTCCGCTACAAATCACATAAGAAGTACATTTTCCTTATAAAACATTACTTATCTCATGTATTTGCCAAGTACAAAAATAATTTGTTTTATGTTGTTGTCAAAGTTGTCTGGCAGAGATAAAGGTAGAACATACTATAACAAAAGAAAATAATTATTATTTGTTTCCAAAAAATGTGTACCAATAAGGAAATATATTATAACCTACTAATTACCTTAATGAATGTATGCCAGTCATGTTTTAACCCCACCAAAATCACCTTTTTTCGTTAAGATATTTTGTATGTTCGATGAAAACCCCGTCAGAAACCTATTTTTTCTCTGTTGCTCCGTCAATAACCAAGGAAGACCAGTATTATGTTCACGACCATCACCATTAGAATTAATAATAACACTTTGCAATGCGTGATTAGCTTCCTGGATGTCACAACAAATCTTTCCAATTCTCTCTTTGTCAGTCCTTCCATCTAATATACCCCATAACAATTATGTTATGTTCTTCCTGATATGCATTGTATCAAACAGATGAACTATTTGTAGGTGCTCGTAGTATGGAAATCTACTGAATTGCATCGGGTAACTTTTCATTCCTCGTGGAAGCCCATTCGTGCCTTAACGACATTCATGAAACATCAACACATTGAAATTAACACTAATTAATCAAACAAAATGAAATTAATACTAATGAAATTAACCAAAGATTTATATAATATGTCATACATAAATAATTTGCATACCTTGACGATTTCTAATATATTCCAACTTCCATAGTCGAGGTGTCAATCTTCTTGGTTTTTTTCCATTCTCTTCTTTACCATTGAATTTTTCTTTGTCTGTAGTTCAATAACTATGGTTCTTAGGCAAAAAGTGCCTATACTCATCAAACACTTCCTTTCCTAGACTCCTTGAACGACAGGATTTTATCCTGGGACCACAAACTAGGCATGCAAATTTACCCTTTGTTTGAAGACCTACAATATATATGAATTAATGTAGCGTCGAATTAGAGTTACAATTTAAAATAATGCATGATATTTTCAATAAATATATATAATATTAAATCACAAAACAAAGTAACAATATACCAGAAAAATGGGTTAACCCGGGAGCATCATGAATTGTCCATGATAGTATTCTATGGAATTGAAATCATTTTTTCCCTATTGGTCTAGAGATGTCATACATAGTGACGCCATTCCATAAATTCAACAACTCATCGATAAGAGGCTCAATATATACATTCATATCTTTAACTTGGTACTTACCTAATTGGTTCAACATACTGCATGATTAATTATACTTATCTAGATGTTGTTATATATAAAAGAAATAATTACCATGCATGAAACAAAGAAATGAAATATTTTGTCATACTTTAAAGCAAATAAAAGATAATTAAATACCTAGAACAATCATTGCCAACATTGTGTGCTCTCTCTTGATCGACATCCAAGGAGGAAGGTTATTGTTTATAACAAAAACAGACCACACTAAGTACGTAGAATGAAGCTCTCCAAATGGATTGACACCATCAGTTGCCAATGAAAGTCTAACATTACGAGGTTCTTTTTTAAAAATTGGCCACTTTTCTTCGATTTACTTCAATGTAGAACCATCTGCAGGCATTCAAATAACATCATCTCGACTTCTTTTCTTTGCATGGAAATCCATAAACTGTGTTATACTTTGGCACCTGAACAACTGCTGGAAACGTCGAATTATCAGAATATAATGAAGAACTTTGTGAGGCACCTTCTTTGACACTTTATCAGTTCGATATATACTTATTTGACATTGTGGGAATTCATTTTCTAATGCATATTTTCCATAGTATATGATATGATCATTAGGACATGCATCAATAATATGGTAGTCCATTCCAATTTCTTTCATAATCACAGATATTTCTCAATATGTGCGTGGCAAAATATTTGACGTCGGTAATAGAAATTCACCTAACAATCTACAAAATTCAAAAAAATAAGTCAATATAAACAATATTAATCATCAATATCGCATCCATACTAATTTACAAATTAGAAAACAATAGGAATATAGGAAAAAAATGAACCTTTTAAGTATTTGTGAACATGGAGGCATAAATAATTAACAAATTAAATACCTTAGTATCTCTATGAGGCATGTGTTTGATAAACCATTCAAAACCTTCAAGTTCACCAACAACAATATAGCAGATAAAATATTTGTTGTTGAGCCTTCATAAAGAGGTTGACGTGACTTCTCAAGTAGAGGATCAACATCATGACTATCATCCTGGTTGTCCTCATCCATTGAAGAAAATGTGTCTTGGATCAATCTATGTATCTCATCTTCCTGATTTGAATCACTAACGTTATCTCCATCCATATCATCATTAATAACTTGATCAACAACTTCAATATTTTGATCTTGAAGTTCATCACCCTGTAAAGGAGTATTTCTTCTAGTACTTGGCAAATAACTCTCTGGAGGTCGACATTTTGGGGGCATCGCCTATATATTTTAAAACAACGTAGAAAAGTTAGTGTGTATAGAAAATATAAAAATCCCGATAAGAAATATTACTAAAATTCATGACATGATGATTATTACAGAGAATACATTAAATATTGAATCCTCTTACCAAGGGACGATATTCATAACCCCCTTCTGCATGCCCCTTCTCCCTACAATGTCTTTTAGTTGTTGTTATTAAAAGTCTTTTTCTTTGCAATCCCCTGCAATCATAGCAAGGGAAGTAACATTTTCCATCACCCCTCGCCTCTAATACCGCTCTTAACCGAGCAAGCTTCCTGTCATTTTTTTTCATAGTGACAAATCCTTGTATTGACAAGTAATTGTCTTACCTACACCATACCAAACAGTAAGTTGTCAATTTTTTATATTTTAGCTACTCCTTCATGATATTTTAGCTAATCCTTTCGATTATGATATGTTTATTTACAGTGACCTACAATCCTCACAATTATTTCTTCTAAGACATTTTGACATGCTTTTTTTTATTATCAATTAACTATTAAGATCAATATGCTTCAGTTTGTACTTTAGAGTAGTGTGTATTGAATCACCATGGAAAATAATTACACACCATTTAACGAAAGTGGTCAAAATTTCTCTAACTTGAATCACTTGACACCATACACTAGCCTCTAAGTTGTTTTGTAGAGAAAATGTCAATCTTTTAAATTCACCACTAAAAAAATAATGCCAACCACTTGTCATCCACAATTGGGTTGGGTTGGTTTAAATTATGACGTGTTGATTTGCAACTACATACAATGGTCACAATTTTATGCCACTTGCAGTGGTCACGGTTTTATTTTCTAAGACACTTTGGCATGTTCTCATTTTTCATTGTCTAACTAGTAGATTTCATCACATTATCGTAGATTTCATTATGAAATTTTTATATTTTAGCTACTACTTATTAATAGTGTATAAACAAGTTACATCAACTACAAACTAGAGTTAATCACTACATCTAGAATTGCGTGTGATTATAAAAAAATGAGAGAAACAACATCACATAAGAATACAATGTTATATGACTAACCTAACCTAATATTAGACTAAAAATATGACATTAATATATATAGGCACAACATCATAGAAACACAAAAGTTAGAGAGCTAACAAGGTCTCTAAGGGATAGAATTAGACTTAAGAGGATTTTTTTTTCCACTTTCTATTTCAAACATAGGTCCAACCGGTAAAGTTGTTATGAGTTGGTGGTTTTGTAATAAGGATTAAATTTACATAAGGAATTGTAGGCTCAAATTAATCTAGATTGATAATGACATCTGTTTTTAATGTATGAATTGACTTATTGATGGAGTGATTTTCCCTCTTCTTAAAATACTTCTTTAGAAAATATTTTTCTTGACATTTCACATGAATTTCCATAGAATATACTAACTAGATCCAAAAACCAATGACATGAAATATGGTACTACACAACATATGATATATTATCAAGGAAAAAACAAACTACATGAAATTTCATTTGAACAAAAATTTACGAGTTAAATGAGTACATCAATAAAAAAACATACTAACCTTGCAAGTTCAAAATCCGAGCTATGTAGATCGAGAATTGGATTTGCTCAACCGGTGGGTGATGGAAAAAATAAACAGCTCAAACAAAAGCCACGAATAGTATCGCAACTATAGCAATTGTGTCGCAAAGTCTCTTAAAGTCAAGTTAATTAAGATCAACTAGTCAACTAGCTGTTACTAGACGTTTTTTGAGATAGGCAACATTTTCGTGGAAATAGCAACGAAAATCCCGCCCAATTTTAAAAAAAAAAAACATGAAAATAATGGAAACGTGGAAAAATTTCATGGAATAATCCGCCCATATGTAGTAGTGATTGGTTGGTAATTGGATTAGTTTAATATATAATTTAAATATGGAAGGAAAAACTATAATGAGAGGGGATAAGGTAGTGTAGGGAGGGGGAGAAATGTAGGTGGCAGAGCGATAAGGGTGACGTAGGGTGATGTAAACGGGGGGTAAAATGTAGGCACCAGAGTTAGGGGGTTTTGGGGATGGAGGGATAAAGAGGTGAAGGAGTATGGCAGGGTCAGTTCACAGGTTGGAGAGTCAGGGAGGTGAGATGATGAGGGATTTCATGAGTCCGTGAACCCGATAAATAAAATAAGATAAATTAAGAATGATGTGAGGGGGAGGATAAGGGGAGTGATGGAGGTGAGAGAAGTGAACCAAATAAAATAATGAACCCGTAATGTTATGAACTCGCAAACCCAATAAACTAATCTAAGTGTTGGGGAGGTGAAGAGTTGAGGGGTGAAGAAATTCGACATAAAACTAACTATAGAAGAGAGGAGTGGGGAGATAAGGTAATAAGGAAATCCTAAGACTATGAACATGGCTCTGAGAACTCGAACATAGCATGATACCAAGAATTGAATGTGGTTCCGAAAAATTGCTCATGGTTCCACATGGAAGAAGCGTTTTTGTCGCTTAAACGCAAACTCGGATATCTTGAGCATATGAACTCGAATTTTAAATCTGAAAAATGCATGATGAATATGAGACTAAGGACTACACAATGAACTTGTTATCATTCAAAAAATTTATTTTTCTGATATCAATTTCTTTTTATTATTCCATGAGAGGAAAAATAGGGGTGACCAATTTTTGGTCAATTATGTTTTATGATCTCTCCATGCATATTCAACCTTAAATTTTTTTTTACCTACAGGTCTTGTTGAGCCTCAAAATAGTCCCTATTTTCACTCCATTAATTCACTAAAACCTTCACAATTACTTCCATTTCACCTTCATATCACCTTCATATCACCTTCATATCACCTCCACATTCTTACATTTACCTCATCATTGGGTTATAACTATGCTTTTCCAAAGTTCATCAATTCTTAACATTTTTAAGTGAATTTGTGGTTAAACTTTAGAAAATAATATACTTATACTTATACCTAACAATTAGAATGAGTTTGGTGACATGTGTAGGTGATTTGGAAGCTTCCAAGACACTCTTATGTGGCTTCCAATACTCAAATTCGAATTCCCTTCAAGATATGGAAGGAGATTTGGATAAAGGTCAAAGAGGATATGTGTCTCATCATTTTCAATTTGGTTGTAACTATATGAGATTTTTATGGATCTAGGGAGAGAATAGTGGATCTCCATTAATGGGGTAGCTTCTTATGTTCTTGTATAAATAGGAGAGCCTTCTCCTTTCAAAGATATAGAGATAGATGGAGATATAGAGATGGGTGTGAAGTCTGGGAAATGCTCATGTTTTGAATCGATAGGTTGATTTTTGAGGTTAGTCGAGAGGAGATTTCATATTGGAATGAAGATGTAATCATATTCTTTTGAATACAAGACATGCTTCCATTTTGATCTCTATCTTGTGTTAAGATTATGGTGTACTTACTGAAGGATGGAAGGGCCCCCATGCACTGATGTCAGTACACCTATGTGTTGTATATAGTAGGTAAAATTTGTCATTTGTATATTCATGTTATTTTTATGTTCCTTGCTTTAATAGTTTAGAATAGACAACTTCAATCTTCGCACATATTGTGTTGTGCCTCTAAGCTTACGAGCTCCTGGTTGACATTAAATCGTTGAGAATTTATACGACATAGATTGCACTCAACATTTTGGCGCCATTGCCGGGGAGGCACAAGTTAGGATTGAAGTTTAGTTAGATAGGTTTACTTTTTCATATCTAATTGTTAGAGCATTGATTTTCATATTGTGAATAATTTCTTGAATGAGAATTCAATATGAATCTTTGCTTTCAACAGTAAGGTATCAGTCATTGCTATTTGGTTGTTTATGCTTTCAAGTTTCTTTTTATTTAAAAAAAACTGGTTAAGTTGCTAATAAATGTAAAAAAACTATGAATGCATCTCTTGAATAAGAGTTTAGTCTTTCTTGCATTTATAGTATCTAAACTAGTTTGAATACCCTAGACTAGTTTGAATGCTTTCTGTTTTGATTGAATGAAGAGAAGTCGTTGATATGTGATAAGGAATCTATGAATGTAACTTTGAATGGAGTTTTAGCATTTCTTATATATACAACACTTAGATTAATTTAAGAGTTCTTTTTATTTCATGGACTAATTTGTGGAACTTGGTGACAGCAGGATCTTCATAAAGGCGTTCAAGTTTGGAGTGTTTTCGCAATTAGCTTAGTTAGTTTCAAATTTAGTTTTAGAACCCCCCATTTCTCACTAATCCATCTACAGATGAAGAATTTGACGATGATAAACATGTACTTCTTGGAGAGCAAGAACAATAATGAAGACTGGTTTCAAAAGAACCTTGCGCCAACTCCAAGAATAATACAGGTTACTCACATCTTTGCAAACAATCAAGTAAGAATTTTGAATCTTGATGTGAGCATTTTTGAATTTTTAATCCGTAGATGGCTTCACTGGAAGCATTCTTTTACTTAGGAAATAAAAGATCTTTCAAACAAGTTAGATAGAATAAATTAGGACAATAAAACGAGCTCGTTATCGTTAGAAGTGTTAGTAGTTACAAGTTTTTAGTCTTATTTTTAAAAAATAAAAAATAATAAATCATCAACATTTCCCATGAATAAATTAGTAAGAGCCACTGCATCAACGCTAGCCGGCAAAAATAAAAAATAAATCAAGAAATTAGTATTCTCTCTTCCTACGCTTCGTGCGATCAGGAAGATCAGAAAATCTATCGATTTATTTCAAATAAAAAATAAAAAATACTCTCGCTGGAAAATTTATTTGCCCATTCTATCGATCTGTCCAACAATAGTCTCACCTCCAATATGTCTGATATTTCTTTGCTTGACTCTATCTCAGTACTTGATTTTCATTCAAATAAATTATGTGGGTCTTTAGAAAAACTCTTTTACACCAATATCTCAGAATCTTGCCCATCGCCGGAAGGATGCCTAGAATTCATTAATCTGGCTCTATCAAACACTTTTTTTGGGCATCCTCCAATAGACTCTGAGAACCAATAGACACATAAATACCACAACTCCCTAGTGAAAATAAGACACATCAGTATTGAACTCTGTGTCCTCAATAAAATAACTTCCATAGCAGATTGAGAAAGACAATGTAAAAGACAGGAAGGTTTTATTTTCAGCAATAAGACTTGAGGCATTTGAGTTGGGTCATCGGTACTGTTGCTCCAAGTGAATCCAAGTGTGGTATGTTGCACTTGTCCAATGGTAGAAACAACGTGTATCAAATGTTTGCAGAAAGAATTCCGAGCTTTGTGTAAAGAACCGTTCTGAAATTACGTGCAGATTTTGCGCGATTTGATGGTTGGCATCAGATAATGCAGCAGTTGCAACAGTGCAAGTATTGCCAGACTTCAAGGTGGAAAAGATTCATCTAGAGGCGGTTCTAGAATCTATACAAGCTGCAGAATTTCAGCGCTGCATGGTCCCTCTGTTTCGGCAGATTGGTCGCTGTCTCAATAGCTCAGGTGAATAAGACGAGCTTCCTCTTCGTCGATGAAGCTTCAACCATCGGTGTCTATCTCACCTGCCAGCAGCAACGCCACTACTACGCCATACAGTTTTTAAAGGCTCAGAAGATAACTCACTCAATCAATCTGAAGAGTCAGAATAAGTAGTATGGCCACTCTCGCTCTCGTACTGGTCGCTATACGACTCATGGTGGCACAGTCATCACATCGAATCTCTGATGGTGCACCAAGGCTTCTTCTTCTTCGAAAGTGGGGCCACATGGGTAATAGATTCTTCGAAGTGATATGGCTCAGTTGCCAATCTGAAAGGTTACGTACGCTTGCAATTCAAAGAGACTTGCTTGCCACACAAATGCGGTAGCTGCTTCTTCGAATGGGAGGCTCATCAGTCTTACTTCGAGCTACAGTGTCTTATTTACAAAGTGGTGGTGATGCTACTAGCCGGCTGCTGGCACAATGACACCCGCGAAATTGTGTTTCCATCAGAAGATATTGCGTTCCCCCATATTCCGGGATAAGATAATTATGATAATTATGATGAAAATATGAACGATTTGATGATTATGATATAGATCTGCCTCTGGCACAAGATCCGGTGGATATGGGTTTGCGCCTGGAACTGTACCCGGTATTACTACTGGTTTAACTGCGAAGTCAACTCAATTCATTGGATTTACTACTGAAACTACTCGCTTTGGATCCGCATTTGAAACTGGATTTGCTACCACCTTTGTTTCTGTTGCTTCTACCTATGCCTATGTTTTCGCTTGATCAAATGCACATGCGATGGGTGGTTATGAATCAATGACTAGGTCAACTACTCACTTGATATCTCCACCTGGATCTAGATCTGCATCTGAATCTGAGCCTTCCTTCACGCGATTTGATGATTACGTGCATTTCATT
Organism: Picea abies; assembly: GCA_900067695.1. Lineage (NCBI taxonomy): Eukaryota > Viridiplantae > Streptophyta > Pinopsida > Pinales > Pinaceae > Picea > Picea abies. The sequence goes on along the minus strand of CBVK0101534066.1, from coordinate 4,110 downwards.
ATCTTCTATCTTACCCTTGACTGCTTCTCATGAAGTCGCATCGGGAGCTAGTGCTTGCTATCCAAAAATTTCTCCATGGATCTCCTCTGAGATGTTTGATGCTTCTCGGGGCTCCTTTGGCGACCGTGAAGTCACCAGATGAATCGTCGAGTAGATGGATTCGATCCAGACACTGCAGTTTCTCCGCGACGGTCTCCTCGTCATGTCCAATAAAAGAAGAAATGCAAAAGGCAAGGTTTTTGTTTCAATTTGGCTCCTTCTGATTTTATTTCTTAGGTTTCCGTTTAACAAAACAAAAATAGGTGCGTCAGGGTCCGTCTATCAACACTTGTATCTGCATTGAAAAGAGCACTCTTCCATTGACTACTTTATAACATCTATCAAAGTAAAAAAAAAGTATGTCAACATTTCTGTCGACTGTCATCACTTCCATTCTGTCGATTTGAAGACACCTCTAGCTGGAGCTGCAGCCATATGCTGCCCTTGGGACCTTGTGGGCTTGCAGATTGGGAATGCATAAAAAAGTCACATTCTGTAAGAGATTTTGACAATTATTTTACCTGCCCTATCGGTAAATTTGAGACAGTGGATACATATTATCGCAAATGCAGCAGTGTCCATTTTCTCAGTAATGTGTCGGTGCCGTTACTTTGTGTGAATGCCTTGGATGATCCTGTTTTCACAAAAGAGGCCATTCCATGGGATGAATGCAGGGCAAATAAAAATATTGTTCTTGCCACTACACTACATGGAGGACACCTTGCATTCTTTGAGGGATTAATGGTGGGTAGTATCTGGTGGGTACGGGCTGTAAAAGAATTTATGTATGTACTTCATTCAAGTTCTATTATGCATATCCAGAAAAAGGAGATGACAAAGTTATAAAGGAAGAATTATTTTTACCTGCAAAACCATTTATAAAATTATCGGGTGAAAATAAAGATGCAAATGGTGAACAACCACATGCTGCAATGGACCCTGATCCCTTTATGCAAGAACCAAATCTTGAAGAAGGCAGTGTAGAATATTCTCAGCTTAAGCTCTCAAATGAAAAAAAGGGTCTATATTTGAGATACGCATTAAAATTTGTGTAGAGTTCATTGTTCTTCAATCTGCTTTACGACAACTTCTGAACCAGATGCAGGCTTCTTCACAAGGTAAAAATGTATTGTAAACACCAAGGGTTTGAAAATCATCAATTTAGGAGATACATAAACTATTGGTGGAGTTGCAGTGGCACTTCAGAATTCTGATGATGAAGCTGTAGATCCACATCTTGAGCAAGTGAAAGACTAGAAACTAGCCTTTCCAATCTAGAGAGGGCTCTCTCTGAGACTTGATCTCTGATAAACAAGTTGATTTAAAATGATGGTTAGATTTAGAACTTTAAGATAATTTTTCAAGGTCTTCTTACCAAAGATAATGCTTCTAGGGCTATGGAGTCAACCCCTGAAAACCAAGAAAACAATGCTTGGTAGATAGAACTCCTCAGAGGAACAAAGGATAAATAAGGTGATGAACTTTAGTATTTAGTTTGATCATGTAGGTTGAAAGAATAAAGGAAACATACAACAGAATCAGAGCACCACAATGGATGAATTCTAATCTTAGCTGAGAAGAAAGACATAATTTAAATTAGTTAAGCCTAGAGCATCATTAGATGAATTCTGAACTTTCAATTTACCAATTTAAAGAGAAGAAATTGCAGATGAAAATAAGTGCACGGGGAATACATACAAATAAAGGTACAAGATTCAGATCACCACCATTAAAATATTTTTCTTAAGGAACTCAGGACTTCTGCATTTGTACTTCTTTAGATTCAGGAAATTACATAGAGGATCAAAATGTCTATACTTTTTCCCACGCGCCCCCCCTTTTTTACATCAAAATAGTCCCTATATATAGAAAATAAAGCTACGCTTAGCTCCTAGGAGTCGAACTACTATCTCCTAGAGTTATGGATCTGGTTTTTTTCAAAGAGAACAACAACCTCTACAAAATTTTCCAAAAATAGGAAAACCGATTTGGAAATCATAACTTATCCGAGATGTTATTTACAATCATAAATTATTTAGCAAATCACAACCATACGGTTGCGATGAATCATCATGTGTATCGCTGGACAACATTGTCACCGTTGCACGGTAAATTCTGGTTTATGCTATGCAAATGTTGGCTGCGAAATCTACACAGCGATTTTGCACGGAGGATCTTCATGTTGAGGTTGCACGCGTAAATTCAGTTCGCATCAAAGGATAGTATCATTCAGTTTGTCTGCAGCTTCCTTTTCCAAACTCATTTGCAGTCGTAAGGCTCTGTTTGTCCTTCTTATGACAAATTTTGTCTCTTCAAACTCCTCACCTATCTCAATAAAGCCGCATTTCTTTTCAACTTTGATTGGGCATCAGAGAGAGATGCACATGCATCGTCAATAGTTGGTCTTCATTCTATGAAATGTTCCATGATTATTTCCTCTGATATCTTTTTTTCCTCACTGAGCTCAATGATCACATCTTGAGCCTCTCTTAGTTGCTTTTTCAACCAATTTATATTTTTTTCTCCTCTTACTGGTGAGGTAGGATATCTCTGACCTACTTGACTCTCTGATGCTGGTGTTTCGGGAATTCTTTCTACTAGATGCCTCCTCAATTATCTATTCTCTTGATAGAATTAGGCTATGACATGTTGATCTTTCTTTAGTTTTTGCTTCACCTCCTTAATATCTGCATCTTCCTCACCTAGTTCTACTTGCTTTTCATCAATCCCTTGGTTTGCACATTCAACAAGCCCTGGATGAATTGTGGGTATGGGAAATATCCTGGCAGAGGACATGGTGCGCATTTTATTGGGAGCTTGGGTCTCCTTAGTTTCATCAGTAAATGTTAGTTTGCTTCTCTTCTTGGATGTTGGTTGACTCAGTGATGCATTTTCGATTTCTTCTTTTAGCAACATCTCCTCCTCTCACCTCTGAACTATGAAGTGTTGATTTCTCAGAAGATAAGGGGATATCCCCTTTATGGTATTTAGGAATTTTTGTTGAAATCAGGAAGTAATTCTAGTCCATGTTCAAATTTCTCAGCTCATCAACCACTAACATTTTAATCAAGGAAAAATGGAATAAGTTGTTTTCAGGCTGGTCAGCTTTGGCCTAGATATTGTCTGCCATCTTTCCCAGGCTTCGACATAGGAAGAAAGGTAAGTTTAAAGGACTTCTTCCTGTGAAATACATCAGAATCCTGATGTGATATTGGTGCACCTTGTCGAATCTTCCCTCATAGGTGAAGTACTTCCTAATTATCTTCAGAAGTTTCTCAAAAGGTTCCAGAAGATACTCACTAGGAATGTTGGCTCCAATTTTCCGATTTCTATATTCAGGATTGATGAAATCAATATAACATGAAATATCTAATGGCATACGTTTCAATCATTTTTCTCCCTGCATAAAGATCTCTGTCGCAGCTGACATAGTTTCCTCTGTCACTTGAAAAGTGATTCCTGCAATAGTTGCACTGACACCAGTAAAATTAAGGGTTGAAAAGTGATTCCTGCAATAGTTGCACTGACACCAGTAAAATTAAGGGAGAACTTCTTAGTTAGTTGGGCATTATATCCTTGAATATTTTCACAGAAACGTATGCATACGGCTTGTTCAAAGGAAACTCTGATCGTCGAGTCTACATTTATTAACTTTAAATCATGTGGTTCAAACCTCACAACCTTCTCGCTTCTTGCATTCTTTATTTTACTTTGATAAGTTGCCATGATGTTGGTATTTGTCAATTTCAGGCGTGCAACAATAGAACACAATGTGCAAGAAAAGGTAGCAACATGAAACTTTGTGTGACAAACAAATCAGTGGCAGAAAATTTGGTGCAATGAGAAATTCGACGTAGCAGTAAAAAGTGATGAAAAACTTCGGCGTAGCGGAAAACTCAGCACAACAGTAAAAAGCAATGAGAAACTTGGCGCAGAGGTAGGTAATAAGAATTTAGCTCATAAGAAAAAAGGTTGACTGTGAGAAAAACAAACTTGTTCTATAAGCTAATTTGCAACGAGCTCCAAGGAAAATTCTTAAACAATGATTTAAAGCAATGGAGGATACACAAC
>CBVK0101534046.1:0-10349 GCA_900067695.1 Picea abies | reverse complement strand
ATAGATGCATGGAATTATTTTGTGTTGAAGGAGGTACATGTTCTTATGACGATGAAACAAAGATGAGATCAAGGTGCCCTTGAGGTACAAGAGTCTAGTGAAAAGGTGGAAACCAAAGCAACTTCCTCTGTTGGACACTAACTTGTGTGTCAACAAGAAGATTTATCACATTGCTCCATTGTCTATACGTGGTCTGAGACTACTTTCCATGGATGGAATAAAGGTCAAATATGGTGGAGTAACTAAATTGATGGAGTATGATAGACCATGTTACAATTATGGAGATTGGATGAGGCTAAACCAATATATGTGAAGTACGCAAAGATATAATTGATGGAAGGCCAAAATATTTGAGAAATATTGCAGGGTTTATAAATAGTACACAACCCAAGCTAACTAAAAGCCAACTTGTGATGGAAATTAATTAGTTGTATGTGAAATAAAAACAATAGTTGTAGGGGAGGAGTTGTTGATAAAATACCATTTGAATTGAATAGATACAAGCATTGTTATTGTGGGGGTACTTGTTTTTTAATGTTTACATGTATAATTAAATAATGTCTCTATTTTATTATCTTTGACATTAATTTGAATATCTCACACTTCCTATAATTTAATTAAAATTCATTTGAATATTGTGGCACAATGATCATGATCATGGGAAGCAACTCTTCTATCCGATAGAGGTGGTAATATCTTAGATCTATTTAATATATGTGTGCTTGTTAATTTTAATAAAAAGAAAAAAAATGGTAAGCAATCTAACTATATTTATAAAATATGGACAAAATTACATGTGGTTTGTTGATTCAAAAAATAAATTGTCACTAGTGTTGGACCGCCTATAATGCTTATTATTTCTTTGTCTTGTGTTTGCCATATGCCTTATAAGCTAGCAATGAAAATTATAGAAAAACAACCATTTAAAAGATTTATCATGGAATATTAGTTGTAGGAGGAGTGATAGTTTCCTCGACACCAAGGGATTTTCTTCAGTAGGGTCTCCGAAACAATTGAATATACTCCATCTGCATGGAAATAAAACATCATTGAAGGTTGCTTGTTTATCTGTAAGAGCTCTCTCTAGTTGAATATACTTCATCTGCATGGAAAGAAAATATCATAGTTGAATATACTCCATCTGCATGGAAAGAAAATATCATTGAAGGATGCTTGTTTGTAAGAGCTCCCCACTAGTTGAATATACTCCATCGGCATGGAAAGAAAAGATGAATATACTCCATCTTCATGGAAAGAAAAGATCATTGAAAGTTGTTTGTTTATTTGTAAGAGCTCTCATTAGAAAAGCCTTCATGTGCCAATATAGATCAATCGTTATGTAGTACTTAGTCTCCATGGACCTAGAAGAACTAGTGTCTGGTATCCAAGCTGTCATTTCTACATCCACCTCGATGTCTGGAGTTTGTTGCCTTATGTGACAGACATCTTCTTCCAATGCAAGAAAATCTTCCTTGGTTGTTGGAGGGGTTTGAGCATGGAAGGATTCAATTGTCCTTATGGCATCATGATGTGAGAGGTAGGATCGAACAATGGCGCCTTGTATAAAGAAGTATTGAGTTGTTGTTGTGCGTTCTTATCAGGGAGTGCCACCATTGCCAAATTTGTAAGTATCAAATAATTATAACATTTCATTATTATGATCATTGAACTTTTATTTAACTGCATATCATAATTAAGATTTGTGATGTTATGCAATGTGGGGGGTGGGGTGGGGGTATAACTCTCTAGTCACCTTAAAAGAGCTTTCTTTTGTTTAATATTAGTTTTAAAATTGTGGTTGAACGTCGAGAAAGTATAGCATAATCACAAACTCCTATGTTAAATGTTGTGTTAAATAAAAGTTATTGATTTTAAGTGTTGTTTATTTCTAAAACCCATTCATAATTGATTAATATTGCCTATAAATTAATGTCTTCATTTGTTTTATGCAAGAGAATACAACAATAACGTGTCCTGCAATGGAGAGAATCCCCATGATGGTATTATGAGTGTAAAATTTGATGTATGGCAATTATCATTATTTAATTGTATTTGGAAGACTTATATTTTTTTCTTGTTTTAGGGGCAAATCTTATTAATGAGGGTGTTGGGAGGAAAGAGGAAGAGATTGCAACCCAAACCACGTTGGTGTCCACTAGTCCAGTTGGTAAGGAAAATCATGATTACATTTTTATTGAACTATTAAATGGAAGTTTCCACATTAATGATTTACAATTTATATGTCAATAATCACTAGCCATATCACTTCAACTCTTTTTTGTAGTGGGTGTTCCATCCACTCATGAGGAACATGTATGTAAGATGAGATGTTATTGCATTCAAGCATGCAATTTGAATCAGCAAGGGAAGAGCACACACGTCTAGATAAATCCTCGGACTGAATGAACATGCCACTCAAGAGTTTTTTGAAAAATAAGGAACCACATAGGAAGTGAATGCATATATTAGGAGACACTATGTGGATGACAACATATTTTATGATGAATTTTATTATTATTAACTTTTCCTTTTATTATGATTTTTGTGTTTCTACTTTTTATGAATTAATCTTATATGTTTTATAATATTACATTAGTTTCAATTATTTCCCAATAGATAGATTGGTTATGGGTAATTGAGAATGTTGTGGGAGGAGGGGATCAGTCAAATGAGATTCCACCTTCACGTGATTGGACGGGTTCAATACAAAATAAGTTATTCTTGAAACCAAGAGAACCTCATTTAGGTATTTCCATTTACTCTTTTTATAATCTCTTACATGCTTTTATTCTTGTTTATTTACCTAGTTCTCAATCTGTCATATAAAATTATTATTCTATCGTGATTTCTTGCAATTCTTCACAATGGAAAGGAAACTATTGGGTCAGCTCAAAATTATTGGTATTTCTACAAAGGTGAATCTCTAGAGGTTATCCACAATCCCATTCATCTCATACTCAAGGTCTTGTTGCATTTGGGAGAGAATTCCATTAGGACCATTGCTTATATGGATAAAACTTTAGGGGTTTCTCTATGGTTAACAAGTTTTGAGCATGAGATTTCCCATTACGGTAACGGTATTTTTGTTGGTATTTTCTTCTCCATTAGCCAATTGTTCTAGCACTAAAAATAGCCATGTACTTTTTGTATTAAACTCAAAAAATAAATTATTCTATAGAATCTCTAAGTTGGGTCCCATGACTCCTTGTTGCTAGAAATTTCTTTTAGGATTCATTTTGTATTTCATTGTACTTATTTTGTTGATTATCAAACTAGAGCTTAGTAGTTTTTCTAGTGAACAAGTTGTTGGAATGTTTTTAACTGGTGTTTGCAACATATACTATACTTGCATGATATAGTGTCTGTCATGATGTCTAGGAAGAAGTGGTTATTTTACTATCACTCTAAAAGAACCTTAATAACTAGTAAGCTCATACATGTAATGTGATTTTGTAAGAAACCAAATTGAGGTAAAGTAAGTAGTAGAATGAACTTGTCAAAAGTGGTCACTTGTAGTATCTTATAAATAAGACATCCTTGAATAATTTTAACTATTAATAGGCCTCACAATTGTTCTTTGATAGCCAGTTGGTACACCATGACCATGCAGTCGACTAGTCTTGCTATCAAATCCCAAGGCTCAACCATGGATAGGTAGTGGAGACTACCAAATTGGAGTGCAATAGGCATAGAAGGAATTACAGTGACTCTCAGCCAGCAACTCTAGAGATTTGTCATATATAAAATGTGAGGTTATCCAATGAAGTCAAGAAATTTATAGTTATTTCTTAAAATAGATAATTTCATATTGTCCAAAAATTGATAGTGACAATACTGCAAAATACATAAACTCGGTAAATATGACATGTCAATCTAGCTAATGAAAAGCTAGACAGTAAAATTAGCTTATTTTCCTTGGAACTAAACAATACTATCTTTGTTATGCTACCACACTCCTTGCATATTGCATGTGAATAAAATGGGCACTAAAGAGAAAATTTGAAATTTCTTGTTCATAATGCAAACTTGACATACATACACATGCATTGCATACTGTTTTTTAGAGAAATGAATTTTAAACAACTTATGATTATATAGTAGTGTGGCCCCTACCTCCAATGTTTCACTAATCTTGTAGTCATTTCAACTATGAAATGGTTGGCAAGCTCATTGAGTTAGTGTCGTAAGAGAGGTGTGAGAAACCATTAATATTAATTCCATTTTTTCAAATGGTAACGCGATACATGATATTATAACATTGATAGCCCATATATTAAAAATAATGAGAGGGGGTTGTGTAGATAACTATGCTTACCATTTTTTTCAATATTCATGTCCAGAGATCCATATTTATGTGCCTTCCTTAATACTAGAATCTTTAATTTGTAAGATAAAATATTGTCAACAACAAAACTATGCTCTCATATATTAAAAATAGTGAGAGGGGGTTGTGGAGATACCTTTTCTTACCATTTTGTTCAATATCATGTCCAGAGATCCATATTTATGTGCCTTCCTTAATAATTAATACTAGAATCTTTAATTTGTAAGATAAAATATTGTCAACAACAAAACTATGCTCTCATCAATTTTCAATGTTAAATTACTAACCATCTTAAGACTAGGTAGAAGTTGTTTACATAACGTCAAATATTGGTATTTACTACCCATATCCATAGAAAGGGATAACAACCCATGCTCTTCCTCTTTTTGGGTAGATAACTTGAATGGTTTAACATACTCCATGCAACCATCAGCCTAAAGAGTAGAGTCATTATTAGATGGTTGAAGATGATCCCTCTCATCTAGAAGAGAAAATACTAGGTCAACACTTCTAGCCTTTCTTTGAACATGCACACATATTTTCTTCACTAGAAAAACAAAGTTAAGGCATCTTTAACAAGAAATTTTGTTTCGAATCCTAACTATTCCTTTCTATGACTTTAGAGGTAGATCATTTGCAATCAAATTAGTGTTGAAAATGAACAAGATTTGGATGCACCTTTCCCAACTACAGGAAAACCAAGTTTGTGATATTATTAGGTAGGCGGATGGGATCCAACCTCAATCACTAAGTAGCTCCCATTTATTGTTAGAAAATCTCTTTATAGATTGTCTTTTTATGCACCCCAATCACAAGTTTCTTTCCATGCACCCTACATCACAACATTGTTTTTCTTTCATAACATTAGAGTTTGGATCTATATTATACTGATCCTCACTAATGGAAGATATAGTTTTTAAGGGATAGTTGATAATCCTTTTTTATATGACCAATTACCAATGTTGTAAAATCATGTACCAACTACATTGATAATCTCAAAAGTAGAGCCCATCAAGTCCCCATTTTTGCTTAACTATACAAGACCTGCAATATCCTTGAAACTACTTGTAGTATCATCTTTCATAATTATGAATCCACATAGTTTGAATGCATTGAACAATATCTTCTTTATTAAATGATTGACCACGTAAATTATCCAATGTTCCTACTAGAATCCTCCAATATGAACACTCCACCAAAAATAGCTAGTAATCTTCCATAGGTGCTAACCATATACCCAAAACAATGGTACCAAGACTAAGGTAATCTACTCCATTTGCTCAAATGTATGTAAAAGTTGTTACAACCACATCCTTCTATCAAGGATTCCATAAACTAAAGGCTAATTTATAGATCTAACAAATAAGGAGTCGATCCACTTGTCAATTGGGTTTAGCTCGAGTGGTTGGGAGGAATAATTGGTATCCTCCCCACTTACAATTCAATTCGTGCAAGTGGCATGTTGATATCATAACGAGTATATATTTGTAATGGTTTGGAGCCCTATTGTTGATCGAACTTGTGCCCTAAATATTCTTGGGTTTACCCTAGGCAACATCCTCTAAATGAGGGGAAGTACTCAAGCATTTTCATCGGGCTTTGTAACTTGGAAAAAAAAAGAGTTGATCCACTCATGTGTTAATGAGTCATCCTCCAACTAGATCCATGAAGCAAGGAGATGACCCCTTGAAAATTGAAATGTAAAGTTTAGAGAATGAAAACGTATCCTTAATAGTTGAATGTTTTGTCCTCCAAGGTGCAACTAACCTTCCAACTCATAGATCCATTGAGTGAGGAGTTCATCATTATGCCAAATTATTCAATTAAGACCATCAATGAAGGGAATAGCCTTATTCGTCAAGCCATAGGAGATGCATTAATATAAATTCCAAAAGAAAAATAACAAGGGGCTTTTATAATAAGTTTGGAAGTAGGATATGTCAAGGATATATCCTTATGTCGAGACTTCCCAAATGCACAAGGGTTGTCCAGCTATTTTTGCTTGAAAAATCTCTTGGAAATGTGATTTTATCAAACTTGAATGGTTAAGGAGCATATTTGTCTCTATTATACTCACCCAATCTTTAAGCTCTACCAAAAACATGTTGTAATCTAAATTTGTACTACTTATAATGTTGAACTTGAATTTGGAAACAAAGTGAACTATCATATCCTCAAAGGCCTTTGCTACAAATATACATGATACTCAAAAAGTCATCTTATAATGATGGAATCATAGTGTTAATTAACCTTGAGGTATGCCCTATATATAGTCATTTTAGATTTCCCCCAAACAAGCCCATTGTTACTCGTATCTTGTCGTTTCAAACACATTATGGAGAAGGGTGAATGATGCCACAATGAGAATCCTCAAACATAAATGAGTGAAACCATCTTAATGATCATATAACCAAAGTTCTAGGCTGAATTTTTTCTTATATTTAGCAATGACATCATTTACAACCGCCTTAAGGAGCCTTTTTAGTCATCCAACACAAAATATAGTAATTATCTCAATAGAAAAAATAAACATAGTGCTTAAGATTTATCATGCTTTAAGTGTTGACTAGAGATGTCAATCTATTGACTGGAAATAAGACATAAGAACATCAAATAGATAAGAGTTTCAAATTCTAGTTGGAAATACAATCATCTATAGTTGGTCAAGGCATCTTAGCTACACTTTTATCCTCCACATAGGTGCACCACTAATGAAATATTTCCCTTTTTTGACCTTCCATTTATACTTATATCTCAAGGGTAGGTCAAGGTCAACCTTAAAGATCATTTTTTTTTAAATGCATTTCTTTATTTAAATTGAGGTTCCCCTTTATTACCATGGAAAACTTCATTATATTTCCATAACTACTAGTTAGAGCACCATCTTTGTTGGGTATGTTATTGTAGCTTTCACTTGTTTCTTGGATGGAAAAAAATAGGTTGCAACAGTGTCCACCAATCTCTGCTTATGGAGAGGACCTAATCAATGTGAGGTAGGTCATTCATGAACCTTGATAACCGATCCAAAGTAAATGGACCTTCAATTAATAGCACAATTACACCCCTTTATAATTCTAATAAGACATTTTTCATGTGAATACTACTCCTCTGTACCTCCAAATATACTAGCAAGAGACCCCAAAATTCTAAGGCATTTTGGGGGATAACACCTAGTGCTAATCCCTTCTAGTGCAATCCACATAGTCTAATTGCACTACAGTAATAAAAATGGGAAACTACACCTGCTTTGTGGGGAATTTTGAGTAATAAAAATGGGAAACTACACCTGCTTTGTGGGGAATTTTGATGGAAAATTAATCGAAGTAAATGAATTCTCAAGAAAGGTCCAAAACTCTTTCATAGATTGTATCTTAACAATGTTTTCCATGTCACAACTTGCAATATGATATAAATTTGAAGGATGAAAATATGCACTAAGAAATTCATTGCGATGTCCCCTAGCTCCAAAAAATATCAAAATCCATATGCCAATTTAAACATTCCACAGTTTCACATAGTCATCTTTGCTATTAGACAATATAAGGGAAGGTTTCAGTGCTTGGGTCCTTATTTCATTCACAAAATATCCATGGCCAATGAAACTCTTATGGACATTTTCATTTGCAACAATAAGCACTCAAATAATAGCATTGTGACTACCTACAACTAATAATGTGAACCATTCACATCACATGCCCAACTTAAAGTGTAAAATCATTCTTCCTTATGCTCATCAACATACGCCTGCAAAACAACAATAACACCTCCTTCCAAACATTGGTAAATACATTTTTTTCATTTTGTAAATTTTGGAGTTCTGACATATCACTGATGGTACGATGATAGTTAATGGCGTCAGGATGGTGAAAATATGTTCAACGAGCAAACTATAGATGTTGGAATTCTAACTAACCATCGTCCAACTTTCGACATCCTACTAACACTACACCAACAACTATAGGCATTGGTATGGTGACAATGGGATAAAAAAGAAAACTGTGTCAAAGTTCTAGAAAATCATTTGTTGTCAATTTCCATCCACATCTTAGAATCAACCACATGTCATTTTTTTCTAACAAAGCTCTTATTTTGGGTATGTCATTGCATAAGTTTAGCAATGTCTCGACAACTATACATTGAGAGTAATCATGGGATTAGTGGAAAGTGGAGCAAAACATTTCTAGGAACCTTAGTTGATTTCAAACATGGTTTATACCTCGCTTTAAATTTTATACATTTAGTCTCACTCACCATATTTTTGTGAAATAATACACAACCATTCATGCATGTGGAGGTCTTTATACTCTAAGTCTAGTTTAGTGATTTGTTTTTTACATTGAATTTTTTTTTGGAAATGTGGAGTTAGGTGGTAAGAACCATTGTAACAATTCCAATAGCTCATATACATTCTCATTTGTCCAACCATGCACCAGTTGTAGGTCAATAATTTTAAGGATTGTTGTCAAATGACATAACTTGCAAGTATCATACATATGTTTTAAAGCATCCTTCATCAACTTGTTCCAATCACCATTGATACCCTCATTCAACATTTTATCAACTTCAAACCCTTCTTCTAAGATTGATGTCTCTTCATTTATGTTTTGTGCTTCATCTATGTTTGGTGATTCTTTATCTCTCATGCTATGCAATTCTATCATATCTGGATAATTATTTTCATCCCAAGGGATTATACCACTATGCCCATATCTTTCCACCATAACTATCTTTACATGGGCATGGATATTATCGAGTCTCTTCTCATTAGCTATATTCTCATCATGTGCATGACATTCAATAGTTGTCAACATTCGACATCGTATCATATTTAATTTTCTATATGTATTCATGAATCTTATATGTTAATTAGCAAATATCAAATAATTTAAATAGTACAAGGACACAAAATCTAGGACACTAAAAACATGGCCTATAATCATATAATAAATGTCCTCTATAGAGCCAAAAAATAGACATGGCCTATAGAGTCCTAGATGATGAGATAGCAATAGGATTTACCCCTTGGAAACATAGATACTCCACCCTTGTGAAAACATTCAACAAGGTTGGAAAATTGGATGAAATGTAAGAGCTCATTGGAACAAGGATTAAAGGAATGGATGTCCCAAACAATTTCACTTGCACAACATTCGTTTATTTTCTCTACAAGGATGGTAGAATAGATGATATATATTTGGTGCCAAGTAAAATAAAAGGAGCAAATGTAGATCTGAACAAGAATACTTATTTTGGCGATGTCATTATTTATGTCATACTTTGGATGATGAAATGAATAGAGAAATTGTCAAAGTTATCATGTTTCACTCACATCCCCTTGATTGTTCAGTTTTTAATCCATAAATACCTAATTTTATAAGATGTATTGATCTATAAATTTATTGATTTTTGAACTTTAATACGTTATGTGTTGATACCTAAAGAAGCACATTAGACTAGTTGATCGAATGATGGACTAGTTTGGGATAACTAGCATGACAATACTAAACCTCAACATCATATTGTCTATATTGTCTATACTCAACATCATTAAGAGTTATTAATAAATTATATGATAAATTTAAATAATTCCTATATTCAACAACATTAGGAACTATTAAGAAATTCTAGGCGATACAAAATTATTAAGAAATTCTAGTGGTATGCATATTGAATTAATTTCTAGAGAAACTTTAATACCAAACAATCAACACAGGTATATATCAATTTGGGCACCTTGATCATCTACAAGTAGTCAAGGGTATGAAATGAAAGATCTAAATTGATTGGTTAAATAATCAATGAAAACTTGAGTTGTAAATATAAATAGTGCAAATGATAGCCCTAGAATTAAGATGTAGATAATGCCCACTACATGTCATAGTAGTCCCAAGTATGAATGAAATTCCAAGGTAAAGTTTGAAGATGGACCATCTATTAGCACTAGAAGTCACCCTCGGATTGCATAGAAGGTAAGTCTAGTACCCATCAGTTTATACAATAAATGTAAATGAGTTTTAAGAGGCCA
>CBVK0101534032.1:0-20642 GCA_900067695.1 Picea abies | reverse complement strand
CTCAGTGATCTTGGATTATGATATTGTTATCTAATGAAATGCAAACATCTATAATAATGGCTTAAACATTAACAGTTATGTTAGGATATTTTTCCCTAGAAGGTAACCCTCTTTTATGAGGGAAATGTGTTGCGGCTATGCATCATTGTGAATATCGTATTCTGAGAGATGAGACTGTGAGAGAAATAAGAGGAAGTTACAATAGGTGTGTTGTAGGTTGTATCCCTTCATTTGTTGGATAATAATAAAGGAAGGACCTGGCAATTTCTTTGGTGGACGTAGCCCACACTGGGTGAACCACGTATATCTGTGTCTCTATTGCATTGTGTTTCTTTTGTGTTTTATGTCCACATTTGTTTTTATTTGATTGGTCTGCGATCCTGTTTTTCTAACAACTAGTATCAGAGAAAGAGGTAAATCATAGGAAAAGAGGGTTCCTGGTTTGAGTGGAAGCAATGACGAAAGATGGAAAGTTTGGGGTTAAGAAATTTAATGACCAAAACTACTAGTTATGGAAGATGCAGATGGAAGATTATTTATATAAGAAGGATCTATTCCTACCATTGGGTGGAATAGAAAAGCAACCGATGGCCATGAAAGATGAATAATGGGAGGTTCTTGACAAAAAGGCACTAGGAACGATACGACTAAACCTAACAACGTCAGTGGCTTTCAATATTTCGAAAGAAAAGACAATGAAGGAGATGATGGACTCATTAGATAAACTGTATGAAAAACTCTTGGCATCAAATAAGGTATTTCTAATGAAGAGATTATTTAATATGAATATATCAGAAGGTGGGTCTGTTGCAGATCATTTAAATGAATTTAATACAGTTACTAATTAGCTAAGTTCTGTAAAAGTGGACTTTGATGATGAGGTTAGGGCTCTTCTAATATTGTGCTAATTTCTAGAAAGTTGGAACAACTTGGTCATGGCTGTAAGTAACTTTGTCTCTGGTTCAAATACTTTAAAATTTGATGATGTTGTTGTTGTTATCCTTAGTGAGGAAATGTGACGAAAAAGCACGTGTGAGACATCAGGTAATGTGTTAAACATGGAGAACAAAGGAAGATAAAAGGATAGAGGAAAGGGCTCTAGGAACTGCAGGAATTCTAGAAAGGGAAGATCCAAATTCAGACTTGGAAAGATAGAGTGTTGGAATTGTGGGAAGAAAGGACATATAAAGAAAGACTGCAGAGCTCCAAATAAACAAAGAGATGGACAACAAGAGAAAAATCAGGAAGCAAATGTAACAGGTGATGTGTTACAAGATGTTTTGATTCTTTCTATAGATAATATTTCCAAGTCTTGGGTAGTAGATTCAGGGGCTTCATTTCATACCATGCCCCATAGGAAACATTTTTTAGATTATGTTCAAGGTAATTTTGGACAGGTTCATTTAGGTGATGATGCACCATGCAAAATTGTTGGAATGGGAAAGGTAAAAATAAACCAAAGGAATGGAAACCAATGGTTGTTGAAAGAGGTAAGATATGTTCTAGATCTAAGGAAAAATATAATTTCAACAGGGCATTTGGAAAGAGAAGGTTGTATATCTATATTTACAGATAAGGCATGGAAGGTCACTAAAGGATCATTGGTGATAGAAAAAGGAGAGAAGGTAGGTACATTGTATTTATGTACTGGTAATACTGATTCTTCTATCTCTTTAGCTTCACATGAGTGGATAAAACAATGTGGCATCATAGGCTTGGACACATGAGTGAGAAGGGGATGCAGATACTTCAAAAAATAAATTTGTTTCCAGATCTTAAACAAATTGATTTGAATTTTTGTGAGCATTGTTTTTATGGAAAACATAAGAGAGTCATATTTCTTAGAGTTGGAAGAGAAAAGAAAAGTGAAAGGTTAGAGCTAGTGCATACAAATGTATGGGGTCAAGCGCATGTATCATATCTTGGTGGTTCTCGTTATTATGTTACTTTTGTTGATGATGCAACTAGAAAAACTTGGGTTTATTGCATTCGAAAAAAATATGATGTTTTTGATACTTTTAAGAAATGTAAAGCTTGGGTTGAGAATGAGACATGAAAAAGGCTGAAGTGTCTCAGATCAGAAAATGGAGGTGAATATTGCAGCAATGAGTTTGATGATTACTGTTCATACCATGGGATTCATAGAGAGAAGACAGTTCCAAGAAGACCATAAGAAAATGGTGTGTCAGAAAGGATGAACATGACAATCATGGAGCGTGCAAGGAGCATGAGATTGCAGGTCGAGTTTCCCTTACAATTCTAAGAATATGCTGTAGATACTATTGTTTACTTAATAAACATAGGACCATCAATCTCTTTGAATGGTGGAATTCTAGAGGAGGCATGGACAAGTAGAAATGTAAACTATTCTTTTTTGAAGACATCGGTTGTGAAACATTTGTCCATATTGATAAAGAAAATAGAACAAGGCTTGAGGAAAAATCCAAGAAGTGCACCTTTATTGCATATGGTGTTAATGATTTTGGTTATCACTTTTAAGATTATAAAAATCACAAAATCATTAGGAGTAGATCTGTCATATTCAATGAGAAGGTCATGTAGAAAGATCGGTTGCAGAGAAAGATACAAGAAAAATAAAAACTATAATACACAATGCTTGATGAGATCATTGAAAAATAAATTCCAAAGATACTAGAAAATAAAAATGTACAACAACAGGAGCATCATGTACCTCAAACTCCTGCAAGTGTTGTTAGAAGATATACCAGGTTAAGTAGACCCCCTGAACGATACTCTCCTTCATTGTATTATTTATTGTTGACTAATTCTGGTGAATCTGAATGTTATGAAGAGACAATGTAGGTAGACACTAAAAAGAAGTGAGAGCAAGGCATGGAAGATGAAATGGATTCCTTGGTAAATAACCAGACTTTGGACTTGGTTTAGTTGCCTCCAGGGAAAAGAGCATTGCAGAATAAATGAGTTTACAGGTTGAAGGAAGAATATGGAGACAAAAAGCGGTACACAGATAGACTTGTTGTAAAGGGGTTTGCACAAAAGAAAGGTATATATTTTGATGAAATATTTTCTCCTGTTGTTAAAATGACTTCAATTAGGACTATTTAAAGTCTCGTGGTGGTAGAATATTTTCATCTTGAACAATTAGATGTAAAAACAACTTTTCTCCATGGGGATTTGGAGGAAGATATTTATATGCAGCAACCACACGAGTATGAGGTCAAAGGGAACACAAATTTGGTATGTAGATTGATGAAGAGCTTGTATGGCCTAAAAAAAACTCCAAGGCAATGATATTTGAAGTTTGACAAGTTTATGACAAAACAAGGTTATAGTAGATGCCATTCTGATCACTGTGTTTATTTTAAAAGGATAAAAAATGGAAGCTATATTATCTTTCTATTGTATGTAGATGACATGCTTGTTGCAAGGTCTAATATGTAGGATATAAATGTGCTCAAGAAAAAATAAGCTAATTCATTTGTGATGAAGGATTTGGGTGCTGCAAAGAAAATCTTTGGTATGAGAATAACAAGAGACATGAAAAATCTTAAATTGACATTGTCTCAGGGTGAGTACATAGAGAAGGTGTTGGAGAGGTTTAGAATAAAGAATGCAAACCAGTTAGTACACCTTTGGCCAACCATTTCAAAATAACTAAGTAAATCTGTCCCAAGACACAAGTCGAGATAGAATACATGTCCTGGGTCCCTTATTCATCAACAATTGGCAGCTTGATGTATGTGATGGTTTTCACAAGACTAGATATTGCACATACAGTGGGAGTTGTGAGCAGGTATATGAACAATCTAGGTAAAGAACATTGGGAGGCAGTAAAGTGGATTCTCAGGTATTTGAGAGGTATTTCTACTCATGCATTATGTTTTGGAGGTTCAAACATTGTTCTACAGAGATATGTTGATTAAGATATGGCAGGTGATAAAGATAAAATGAGGAGCACCACGTGGTATGTTTTTACTATAGGTGGAACAACAATAAGTTGGATTTATAAACTGAAAAATGTTCTTGCACTTTCAACAACAAAAACATAGTATGTTGCTGCTACAAAGGCTAGTAAAGAAATGATTTTGTTACATAGGTTTATGGTGGAATTGGGAAAGAAGCAGGATAATAACAAGTTGTACTGTGATAGTGAGAGTGTCATCCATCCTGCAAAGAAATCAACCTTCCATTCAAATACTAAGAATATAAAATTCAGGTATAATTTTATACGATCTGTCTTGGAAGATGGACATTTGAAGTTGGAAAAGATACATACCAGCCAGAATCTTGCAGGCATGTTAACAAAGGGAGTAACCATGGAGAAACCAAGTTCCTACCTAGTTTCAGTTGGTCTTCAAGAATGAAGGTGAAGATGAGAAATTTATCAGGTCCAAGAAGGACCATAGTCCAGCAGATACAACAATGGTGGAGTTGTTGAGATCAGTCTTCAAGTGGGAGATTATTGGTTGTCGAGCCTGATTGTCTCCCTAATTCATAGGTCTTTGTTTTCAACCATGTTTATATGCCATGGAGATTGTACACCGCAGAATAATGTACACTCCTCTATGCAGGGGGGTTGCAGAGGGGGATTTCCCCCCTGCGGGATCTTGGGGCAAGCGAGCCCCTGAAGGAAAAATTGTCTTGTAAATGTATATTGTAATTTCATTGTAAATCTGGGTCATTCATTATAAGGTCACATATATGAAAATATACATTATGTTAGGTTTTTTTTCCTTAGAAGGAAACCTTCTTTTATGAGAGAAATGTATTGTGACTATGCATCATTGCGAATATTGTATTCTAAGAGTGAAGAATGTGAGAGAAAGAAGATGAAGTTACAACGGGTGTGTTGTAGGTTGTATCCCTTCATTTGTTGGATAATAATAAAGGAAGGACTTGACAATTTCTCTAGTGGACGTAGCCCACACTGGGTGAATCATGTATATCTGTGTATCTATTGTATTGTGTATCTTCTGTGTTTTATTTCCACATTTGTTTTTATTTTATTGGTCCGTGATCTTGTTTTTCTACCATGACCTCTAATCCATCATCTCCAAATATCAAGTTATTTTTTCCACTCCTCAAGGACTTCCCCCTTCCTGTGGTGTTCATGATCATTCCATTCCCCTCGTCCTTGAAAACCTTTCTCCCAATATTCGATCTTATCATCATCCCTTTGCCCATAAAAAGTGAAATTTTGAAAATTGTTCAAGTCTTTCTCACCACGGGTGTTATCTATCCTAGTACCAACCCTTATTCTTCTCATGTGGTCCTGATACTTAAGAAAGAAGGCTCTTGGTGCATGTGTACTAACTTTCACGCCCTCAACGAACTCACCATCAAAGAAAAATTTCTCATTCCTGTCATTGATGATCTCTTGGTTGATTAAGTGGTGCCCAATACTTTACTAAACTTGATCTTTGTTTTGGCTACCACGAGATACACATGAAAGAGGGAAACATTCCGCATGGACTTCCCCCTTTCTGTGGTGTTGATGATCATTCCATTCCCCTCATCCTTGGAAACCTTCCTCCATGAAAGATGCAGCCATTCCTCAGGGAATTCCCCCTTCCTATGGTCTTCATGATCATTCCATTCCCCTCATCCTTGGCAACCTTCCTCCCAATATTCGACCTTATCATCATCCCTTTGCCCAAAAAAAATGAAATTGAGAAAATTGTTTAAGACTTTCTCACTGCGGGTGTTATCTATCCTAGTACCAACCCTTATTCTTCTCATGTGGTCTTGATACTTAAGAAATAAGGATCTTGGTGCATGTGTCCTAACTTTTGCGCCCTCAAAAATCTCACCATAAAAGACAAATTTCTCATTCCTGTCATTGATGATCTCTTGGCTGATTAAGTGGTACCCAATACTTTACTAAACTTGATCTTTGTTTTGGCTACCAAGAGATATGTATGAAAGAGGCAGACATTCCTAAGATGACATTTTGAACTCATGAGGGCCACTATGAGTTTTTGGTCATCCTCTTTGGCTTGTGTAACACTCCCTCCACTTTCCAAAGCCTCATGAATCATGTCTTCCATCATTTTGTCTTAATTTTCTTTGATGATATTCTCATCTATAGTAAAACATGGACAACCCATCTTTCCCATGTGGATCAAGTTCTTCATCTACTCTCTTAGCACCAAATTTTACTCAAACAATCTAAATATGCTTCTGGAGCCTTAGAAGTGGTGTACTTGGGTCATATTATTGGCAAGGATGGTGTCAGGGTGGATCCTATGAAAATTAAAGCTATGCAGGATTGGCCTTGCCCCAAGAATATCAAGATCTTGTGTGGGTTTCTAGGTTTAACGAGCTATTATCGTAAGTTTGTTAAGAATTATGGAAAAATTGTGGCGCCTCTCATTGCTCTCCTTAAAAAGAATGATTTCGCTTGGACTCCAACACCTGATCAATCCTTCAAAGCCTTGAAAATGACTATGTGCACCACTCTTGTCCTGACCCTTCTCAACTTCAAAAAGACCTTTGTCCTGGAATGTGATGCTTCAGGGAAAGGAAATGGCACAATCCTTATGCAAGATGGTCGGTCTTTGGCCTTCATTAGAAAACAAATGTCGGAGTGACATTTGGGTCAATCAATCTATGAAAATAAAATGTTGGTCATTCTGCATGTCATGGATCTCTGGTGCCCTTATCTATTGGGGCAACACTTCTAAATTAAGAGAGATCATTAGAGCATCAAGTATTTTTTGGAGCAACGACTTTCATCCCTAGAGAAACAAAAATGGGTGACCAAGATATTTGGATATGATTATGAGATCATTTACAAGAAAGGCAAAGACAATGTGGTGGTAGACACTTTTTCAAGGAAATATGAAGATGACGAGTCCCTCTTTTCTCTCTCATTCATTGTACCATATTGGCTCCAAGTTGTTCTCCAGGAATGGCTGCAAGATCCCAAAATTTTGTGTCTAATCCAACACTTGTAAGACAATTCTCCAGTTTCTCCAGGGTACTCTTGGCACAATGACGAGCTTTGATACAATGGTCATATGTATTTAAGAAAACAGTCACAACTTAAATCCATGGTGCTTTCCGAGCTTCATGCTACACCCACAACTGGGCATTCAGGGTTTACCAAAACCTATGACAGGGTCAAATGTTCTTTTTTATGGGATGGTATGAAGCAAGACGTTCACACCTTTGTGGTGTAATGTGATGTATGTTAACACAATGATGGCGAAACAATCAAATCCCTCGACCCACTACAATCACTTCCGATTCCATCCTCTATTTGGAGGGATATTTCTATGGATTTCATTGTTGGCTTATGTAAATTGAGATAAGCCAAGCATTATAATGGTCATTGATCTTCTTTCCAAATATGTTCATTTTTGTGCTCTTCAACACCCATTCACTACATCCACAGTGGATCAACTTTTCATGGATCATATCTTCAAGATTCATGTCATGCCTCATTCTATTGTCTTTGACCGAGATCCCACTTTCACCAACAATTTTAGAAAAGAATTGTTCAGGCTACAGGGAACCCAATTGCATTTCAACACAACCTATCATCCCCAGACAGATGGCCAAACTAAAGTTGTCAACAAGTTTTTTGAAACATATTTGAGGTGTTTTGAATCTGAGAGGCAAAATCAATGGGCTCAATGGTTACCCCTAATTCAATGGTGGTACAATACCTCTTACCATACAAATACTTGCATGACTCTTTTTGAAAAAGTATATGGACAAAAACCACCTTCATTTCTCTCATACATGCTTGGTGTCTCAAAGGTTCAGACGGTTGACCAAACTCTTACCGTTTGAGAGGCTATTCTCTGTACCCTCAAAGAGAATTTGGTCATGGCTCAAAATCACATGAAGCAACTTACGATCTTCTGTACCCTCAAAGAGAATTTGGTCATGGCTCAAAATCACATGAAGCAACAAGAAAATCAAGGTCATTCAAAACGTCAATATGTTGAAGGGGACAAGGTGTTTCTTCAACTGCAAACTTATAAGAAGACTTCACTCAAGGTTGAACATTGTCAGAAACTAGCACCCAAATTTTATGGTCCTTATAAATTTCTCAAGTGTGTGGGATCGGTGGCCTACCGGTTAGTTTTGACAATTAGTCCCGATGATGAATCCTGATTCGGATTCAAAACGTCGACGACGAAATGATACAAACTGTGGATTATCCGAAGAACATTTGTGAAACTCCTCACCACAGAAACTTGAAAATAGTTTTTGCTAGTCATTCTAAGCTCCATATTGTTTTTCATGTATCATCTTAAAGGTGATTGGAACTAAGTGCCAAAATCAAACCAGTCTCCCTGAGTTGGATGAAGAAGGCTCCATTTGGTTGCATCCATAAACAATCTTGGACCAACGTGACCGTCATCTCCATCAACGCACCATGAAGGAAGTGTTAGTATAGTGGAAAGATACAACTCCAACAGATTCCACCTCAGAGTCAGCTACCATTTTGCAACAATTTCATCATATCAAGCATTGAAGACAAGTTTGTTTTTAAGGGGGAGGGCATGTTAAGGACCTAACCCCCCTAACCCCACGTAGGTAGAATAATATATTCTCCATGAATAAAGGTCGATATTAATAAGGTCTAGTAATAAAGAAGAATAAGTTGAATACATGAGAAGTCTTTGTCTTGAGAATTATTGTAATAGAGCGTTGTTTTTCTAGAGGTTTCCCCCTTGAAGAGGCAAGTGAACATTGTTTCCTATCAATAAATGTATTATTTTGGTGTTGTGGTTTCATATATTATGTTGTTCTGCTATTATTCTCTGCAATATTTTTGTTTCTACTATTATACTAGATTTGGTACCTTACAGAATGAGCCACATCGAGGGGGAAAAATATTTGACCATTTTGAAATGATACTCCTTTTACAACTAAATGTACCAAAAATATCTTTCACACCATTACAATGAAATGACATGTTATCCACCGAGATGTACTAGCTGGATTTGAAGATGAGCCACCAGAGATTGAGCAAACAACTGCTCAGAAGTCAGTGTTCACAGATTTAGTAGGTTTATTAGACCACCTTTTTTCCGCATTTCCATCCCTTCATGGCATTGTAATAAATAACTTGAGAATGAAAGTTGTAAAAGACTATTGGCCACCTAAGACCTGGGCATTAACATGTTTGTTAATTATTCATTGTCTGTCTTTTCAAGTGATTAATAATTTCTAAGTTTTTTCACTCAAAACTGACTCTAACGCTGGAGTATGTACTGGTGGTTAGGCCTTATCATGGTATAGCCAATGTATAGTGTCTAAATGTATATTATTTCATGCTAGTCCATGTTTATTGAGTCATATGGAAATTTCTCTAGGTCCCCATAGTTTTTTTTTAATGTTTTAGTCAAATACAAAATTTCCCGTAAAACAAACTTTTTTAGTGTAAGCATCAATAAAGTTGTAAAAAATGGAACTTGTCAATGTCAGATGCCATATTTGTGCTCTTTTTCTAAGCCAGAGCACCCCCTAAACCCGTATTCCCTTTTTGTCTAGGCAAAAAAGTGATTTTAATCACTCAAAAATGTATTTTCTCTAAAAAAAGACAAAAAAATGAATTTAATTAAGTTTCCTAAAAAGTAGGGGAGTCCCTAAAAGTTAACAAACATGTCAAAAACATTTTTTTTATTTTTTTATTTATTTTTATTTTATTTTATTTTATTTTATTTTTTTTCTGTAGTCCTGAGTACAATTGACGGTGACTATGCCTAGTGAGGGCGAACTTCCTAGCAGGGATGATTTTAAGGATGGAAATTTATTTTAAAATGTAGAAACTTTGGCGAATCTTACAAATCCTTCATATGTCAACTATAAATGTTTGGCGATATTTTTGTAAAAATATTCAAATTTCTAAGGATTTTATACAGTTTTTATAAATGTTTGGATATTTTTAACTTAAAATAATTGTATCCTATAGAATTTGGGCGAATCATTTTTAAACTAGAGAATCTCTTTTTTGGAAAAGCTCATGAGAGAAATTTAGCCCCTAAAATCATCCCTGCTTCTTAGCTGACATGGCATATGGGTGGAGATCCCAATGAGCTAGTGTGCATCCCTATCCTAGTTGGCGCATTCCCCTTTGATGGCACTAATCCCAAGGAATGAAACTCACTCCCACTCACCTACTGCCTCACTTCCACTCTCCCTTACTCCCACTCATCTCCCACTCACCCTCACTCCACTCCACTTCACCCACCTTCCACTCCACACTCACCTCACTTAGCTCATGCACAACCCCACTTAGTTAATGCACATCTCCTCTTCTCCCCATGCACCAACGCTTTGGAGTCTTCACCAGTTAATGTATAAATCAATGTCGACCCTCCTCCCTTCATTCTAGTTGGAGCTTGTGGGAATTGATCACTTTGTATAATTTTTCTATTGAATCAAAGACTTTGGAGGTCGATATTTGGTGTTTGGTCTCACATGTGTGGATGGATTGTTAGCTTATGAGGTAATATCATTTGAAGTTTTTTTATTGTACTTGGATAGTGGTTATGGTAAGGTTATTGTTATCCAATTAGAATATATAGTTCTACTTGCTTGCTAGTCTATATATTTGTTTAATGCACTTGATGCTTATACTTTCATGTTTGGTTTTTGTTTAAACTAACTTGGAACAAAGTCTCTCTTGTAGGAAACATCATTGTTTGCAGGTACTTGTGAGAAACTTAGAGCATCAAAGACCAATCTTTTGGAGATTCAAATGAACCCGACTGCTCCCTTTGCTTTCTCTTAAAGCACTTAAGAAAACCTTCCTCCCTCTTCTTCACACTAGAGGACTCCATTGCCCAAAGGTTCTTGAGGCTTGAGCAAAAGGCTCCATAAAATCAAAAAATGTATTCATCTTTCTCTCTTTCTTGGATTGCATGGATAACTTGATCAAATTTCAAGCTATTATTCTCTCTCTAGTGTTTTCATGCAAGATCTAGATCTATTCTAAGTTTATTGCTAAATCTAAGTCTAGATCTAGTTTTTATTAAGCAATTTTCAGATTCTTCTTGCCAAATTTCTAAGTAAAAAGTTGTTGTTTGGTTTTCCTTAATATCTAGTCATTTTAGTATTCTAATTGTATGTTTTAGGACAGAGAACAAAAATACTCAAAAGATGACTTAGTTAGCTTCTTTAAATCTCTAAAAAGTTTCAATTTTTATTTTTTATTTTTTAGTGCTTAAATTTTTTGTGAAAAGCCTTATAAAAATTATTCTTTTATTTTGTGTTTGCATGTCATTTTGTGCTAATTCTAATAATTTTTCCTTGCTGGTTTTTAGCACATCCATCTCGGTACAAGAGATATTTTGACCTCTTCGAGACCCAAGATCGAAGATTTTTCACTCCAAGACCCAACCCTTGAAAACCGATACTCAAGGAGTCATTTTTTGTAATAGTTAGTTTAATAATTGATCAAGTTCTATAAGGATCCAAATAAAAGGCTAAAGAGAAAAGAAAAAAAAGAGTCATCCTCTCAAAGTTTTAATAGACTAATAAAAATGGGCCTTTGGCGCACAATTTCTTCATCCCCATTAGGGGGATTGGTGGTTTTGTGTCTTTTTATTTTCCTAGCAAGTTTTTATTGTCTTATGTTCTAAGACAACACAAAGCTAAAAGAAATTCACATCACCTAAACATATTTAATAAAATCAATCACAAAGTTAGATTAGGTTTTTTTTCATAGAACACTAATTGCTAGATTAGTTCAATTTTTGCAAATATATTGGAATAAACCCAAGTTTTCAACCGTGTATGCAATCCCACTGCTACTTTCAGGGGGCTTTGGAGACCCAGAAATGAACCTGAGCAATGCATGCTAGTATTAATAGGGAAATCCACTTTGTTGCGCTATTCCTCTAAGACCTCTGTATTTGGGTGGAGTGTGTTAAGTCAGGGAAGATACTCATTAATGAGATCTGTCTCTCATATTTTGAACCTATGGCACACCCAATCAATATGTCTTTGAAATTGTTGAATAACGAGTAAAGAGGACCAAATACACTATTGCACACAAAGAGTGGGGACCCCGACTTTAATCCCCACTTCACAGTTTCAAAGACTTGCATAAATTTCCCAAATCCCATAATAAAATTCTCAAGATGAAATAAACGCAACATTTTCATAACATCACATTTACTTTCTAGCACTGGTTTTCACTTTATCTATTTTGTCAATCTTATCTTTATTTCAAATGGTTTAAGTTATTTCCCTTTGAAGCATGTGGTGAATGAGTAACGTTTAATGATTTTTTCATGGGGTGTATCCTTTTGAATCATTTATGTTGTTAATTCAAATCTTGTTATTTCATAATAAACTCCTAGAATAACTTTGCTTTCAAACTTCATAGATTAAAATCCTTAGATTCTTTTCATAGGGACTACCCCCTTGGCTTCACTAGGAGTTGGCCTAGACAGAGGAGTCGAGAACCATGTGACAACACCTTGACTCGAGACTTGCCCCCAATGACACATTAAGTGGATTGAAGATTTCTTCCACGATAACCCAAGTGTGTATAAGGTGTCAACAAAACCTACATATAAATATAATATAAGGGGTATTGGATAGTCATGACCTTTGAGTCATTCATATTTATTATTTTCTTTATTCTTTATTAATATATTATGTTATATTTATTAGTTCTAATTTATTATTAATATGTATATAACATTATATTATGGTTAGTTCCATTTTGACATCTCAAAGAAACATTCACCTTTATTTATTGTCTCTTCATTGTAATGATTGGATAATGACTATGATAATTATTTAATATTCATTACAATTGGGAGCTTCATAGTTCTCAAACAAATTTAATTTGAACTTTTTGAAATGTAAATTTTAAATACCAAATTAAATGAATCGTACAACATACTTTATCATCCTCCAAATCACTAAGGCAAGCAATCTAGGGAAGACCCATCAAAGTTTTAATCATCTCATACTATAATTACCCTATCTAAAAAAGAGTCAACTCTCCTAGAATATTTGGGAAATCTCAATCAATAAAATATCGTATATTGGATATGAGAAAATTTTGTATAAATGTAATATACAAATAAGGTCTAAGAAATTAATAAATAGCTTTTACTAAGATGCAAGCAAATTCCAAAGTTTAAATTCATTGAACACAAATTTGATTATATAAATTAACAAGGCATGAACACATGGTATAATAAGAAGAAAGGTCAAATTATTCAAATTGTCAAATGCATGTATCACGGTTTATCCTTGTCAATGGCTCTTGTTGTTAACTACCCTTGCAATCATTGATTTGTATAAATGTAATATACAAATGAGGTTAAAGAAATTAATAAATTGCTCTTACTAAAATCTCTTTAGTAAAATGCAAGAAAATTTCAAAGTTTAATTTAATTGAACACAAATTTGATATTCACACAGGGATGACAACAACAATAGCATATGGACATGGCACTACAGGTGACAACAACCCACGTTAAAACACGACACAACTAAGGCAATTATCCAGGTGTCGGGTTCCTTAGAAGACGCAAAACGACCCACGTATGAACTGCATGGCCACAACAACCCACATTACGAAACCACATGACTTAGATAAATACAAGATACTCAGACTTCCTCGGAGACACGGATCAATCCGTCGATTTTCCCATGGGTTTCAGGGTACGTGACCAGGAAACAATGTGGATGCAAATGCAGAGGAAAAATGGGTTCAGACGCCTCAGATCTAGTGAAATTAGGCGGAGGATGACATAATGACTAGCGAACTCTCCAACGTGGTTTGACTCTTTGGTTTTAACTGCATGAGCCTAGGTCGACACCTGTTTCCCAGGAGCTGCATGTGCTCCATTTAGCATATGTTCCCTTTACAGGAACTTAGGACAACACTTAACCTATCCACCTTAGCCTTCAAAAAATAATAATAAATTATTATCTCTTTTAGAGATAAGCCCCCTAACTTAACCCCTAGGCCCACACACTTAGCCTCCTCCCCTACCCAACCTTGTGGAGCTTACCTACAAAACTATACTTTACAATATCATAAAGTATATATATATATATATCCCCTTATATATATACCTTACTTATATATATATATTATATATATATATATTATTATTATTATTATAGTCTAATAATAATAATAATAATAATAGACTATATATATAGGATATATATAGCTATATAGCCTATATAGAATGATATATTTATATATAGCCGTCAGATGTTGAGTAGACGTGGATGGTTGATTCGCCCTACTTCGCGAGTTCGGTAATTTGGAACTTCGAGAGATTGTTGTGTGGTGCTTTGAAAACTTACGAAGTTGAAGGCCCAAATAAGTACCTAGTGATATAACTCTTTGTCATGGCCCGTGATCACATGGATTGGGGACTTAGAGAAAGGGGATAGTGCCCGAAAATGATTACAAAGCAGAGAAGATCTCGTAAAGAAAATGAAATCTGAACGTTTTCTTAAATCAGATTGGTTTGAATGCGTAAATTAGTAAAGTATTGAATAAGTTTCAATTGTTTCTCTTCTTTGAGTTTTTGAGTGCAAGGAGTGCACAATGTCCACAAGGAGTGTAATGAAAGAGGTAATTTAACCTCAAAGAATCTCAGGAGAGATACCGTTGAACCTTCATCAACAAAAGTGCAAGAAGTGCACATGAAGAACTCCGTGTTGAGTTCAGAGAGAGATAGAGTCACTGAGAATTCTGTAAGGCTCTTCCAAGCGAGCATCGAGCGAGTGCAAGTGTGCACAGAGAGAATTCTTTGTTGAGTTCAGGGAGAAGAGTATCAGAGGAAGATACTCACAGAGCTATTGAACACTCTGTAGAAAACGCTCAACAAGGTGTGCTTTGAGCAGAAGGTTGCCAGGAGGGCATGAATTTTTCCTTTGAAAGGAAACAAAAGGGCCGATACCCTTATGAGACTGAGTAAATCGAAAAGCTCAGAAGAGATAATGCAAGGAGTGTGTGGGAGACAGACTCATTCTTATTCCTAAAGATCAGAAGAGATAATTATTATGAGAGTGAAGACGAGATCCAAGAGGCAGAATTGTAGGAGAAAGGTCAAAGGCCAAAGCCTTTGAACACTGAAAAAATCTTCCAAGGTGCAAGAAGTCAAAATCTCAGGAGTAGGAGTGACAACAACCGCCAGATCGGTTGTGGGGAGGATCCTGGACCGTTAGATGAGCGCCCAACAGAACAAAGGAAACACAGAGGAGAGGAATAGATCCCATCTGTTAGGTCTGAGTGTGAAGGACCAACAATCGTTGGATCCAGAGGTAAGTACACAAGACTTAACCCTTGTGTGTGTAGGAGAAGTGGACTTGTCAAAGTTCCGAAGTCCCGAAGTGATTTGGGATCGTCCATCGTCAAGGAGGATAGGCGGCATAAGATCCATAACTTCATAATTTTGTGGACAAGGAGGAGGAGAAACAACCAAAGTAAATCTTGGACGTTGATCTGAAAGGGGACGTGTGGTGCCAGATCTAGAGCTCCCGGTACAGAGCACTCCAGAGGAAAGAAGAGGGTGAAAGCGTCGAAGTACCGAAGGAGATCTCGATCATTGATCGAGGAGGAGGTCGAAGGACCATTGATCTGGTATTTATCGGAAAGCACCGAAGTCCCGAAGGAGATCTTGATCATTGATCGAGGAGAATGTCGAAGGACCGTTGATCTGATCTTATTCAAAAAGAGCCAAAGTCTCGAAGAGAATCAGGGCCATTGATTTGGAGAGGACATGTGGCAGAATATCTATTACTCCGGGGAAATTCACTCCTCAGATTTGTGTGTGTGGAGACGTGAGAACTCTCAAAGGTCGGAGAGCTAAAGTTCATCAGAACCGTCTGATTTTTGAGGACATGTGTCAATAGATATTCCCCTCTGGAAGATTTCCATACGAGAAAAGAAGATAATTGAGAGTTGAAACTCCCGAGGGCCGGAGCGCTGGAATCAACCGTAGCTGTTGATTTGGAAGGGAGATAGGTGTCCACAGAACGTGTAGATCTGGGATTGTGTGTGGAAGGAGAATATATAGCGACCGTTGATCACAGATCATTTCTGAAAGTGAGAGATAAATGGTCGAGAATAATTGAGGGGCCAAATCATACTTGGATCTTAATTTTCCTTGAGCAGGCCACAATTTAAACCACGGTATCGCTGAAGGCATACGTGGTGCTTTGTAGTGAATTGTGGGGCGAAAAGTGGGTTGGCCTAAAACCACTCTTTCCCACACCCACAATTGCATTTTTTCGTAAGGTCATAGCCCAGGGTTATATGAAGGAGAGGGCTAATGAAAAAGGGGCTAGCTCTTGAAACTTGGAGTTTTGGAAGCACGCAGAAATAAGCCTGTGGGTCTGTCAAGACCTACACCTAAAGGAGAAAGGGGGGCCTGTGTAAGATTAATAAAGGTCTAGAAAAATCTTGAAGAGTCAATTTGACTCAGAAGTTTGAAGATCCATTGAAAGGGATGTCAGAAGACCCCGCTAAGGTAGGGGCACTGCATCGAAAGTGCTCAGGGCATAAATAGTCATGTACAGTGACTACAATGAGAGCACAAGAAGATTCAGGATTCTGGGAAGAATTGAAGACTTCTGGATTCAACAAGGAAAATTTTATAGGGAGAAAGAAGTTGCTGCTATTTTTGTGGTAGCAAGCATGTTAGGGCTTGTTGGGTCAGCCAGAGGAAAGAATGCTTGCATATTTGCAAGTGTTGTTGGTGATTTTGTTGCATAAGGATGGAAGCAACATAGAAATAAGTGTTGGTTATAAGTTTGATAAAAGAAGCATGAAATCTTCTACTGCCATTAGACATTCAGGTAGTATAAAATTTATTAATGACAGTCATGCAGGTATGATTTTTTATTACTCTTTTTGCATAATTGTTGAAAGGAAATTTAGGTAAGAATTTCCTTAGCCAGAGTTTTTTTATAAAATCACATGATTATATTATTGAATGAATATAACTGGATGTGGTAAAGGCTGGAGGCCTGTATTAATTCAAAGATTTTTAGCTTCTGAATGCACACAGTGACATAGTAGAATGTCATGTTAATTTGGTTATGGGGTAATAAGCAAAGAATTAAAAGATAAGAACTTGTTATAGGAATGAATGTCAGTAAGCTAGTCATGTATGAGACCAGGTCATGGCTGGATATGTCAAGGTATGGATATGGAAAGGTTATGAGCCACACAGGTACTAAAAGCTTCCTACCTTTAAACAAAACTTGGACTGCAATCTTTTTGCTAACACTAATTAACACCACATAAATTATATTCTTGGTGTAGTGTTTGGGTCGAAAAGGAAGGCATACAATTAATTGGAAAGACAATAGGAAGTGTGTGGAGAGTGTGTCAATGCATTGGCCAAAATTCCAACTCATGGATGGTGAGATACATGACCGAGATAAAGAGAATTATGTAATCCAATGAAAGGTGCACTGATTAATTATGCATTGAGAATTGCACTCATGCATAATAAGTGACATAATTGTATATTAAATGCAATGATTGAATGTGTTTTTTAAGTACATGTATATATATTATTGCATGGAAATAATTGTTACTAACAACTGAAATGTTGTTAACTCATGAAGTTGAGGACATTTCAGAGAGGTGTTAGACATTGCAACAGGAAAGTTACAAATCAAGTAGTCACATGATCATTGACTACAGGAAATTTTCTTGTTCAGAAAAAGAAGTAATGAAGTTACAGATATTACTGTGAACATGCATATGCATAGAATGATGAGTCGTTCTAGTTTATTAATTGTTGGGTAATTGTGATTGAATTTCTAGGTGCAGGAAATTCTAATATCACTGCATAATATTTTGTACATATAGGAATCGAATTATGATGTACAAAAAATATTGACAATTGTTGGTTGTATGCAAGATGAAGGATTGCAGGAAAAATGGTATGCAGTTTGGTGCTTGTGGAAAACCACAAGGATGGATGCATTCATAATTTGGAAAAAACCAAGAAGAATTATGAAATGAAATTTTTTGTTTTGGGGAAAAAGTTAAATTCCTTTTTGAACTAAGTTGGAGCCCGTAAATGAATTCTTTTATGTTTTCTCATGATAAATGCATGTGGGTGATGCAGATGAGATGATGTTGATTAAATTTAGAATGTTGATTACAAAGAGTATCTCGAGAAGATGTTGATTGGAGACCTATGAGGGTAGTTGGAACTCCTCGAGCCACAGTGCTCTGAGACTTTCGGTTTGGCCTATTGCTGAAGCCCAAGGAAAGGGAGGTATAGCAGCCGATGGACTGTGTGAAAATGAAGGTGTACACTCCTGGGGTGGGACATGCATGTGGGGAATGAGAGACCGTTGTTTGGAGTGCTTCTGAGGTTTGGTACCTTGGCCTAGACCATGTGGATATGGATTGTGGACTATGGATATCTTGGGAAGCCATTGCCTCAATGGAATCATAGCCCCGCTCAGGGGTGGAAGGTCTTCTCAAATCAAAAGAGAAGTACAATTATCTATTTATTGTATGTTGTGTATGTTGTATATAGGTTATAATGTTATCATAATTGCTTGTATACACATATATATATATATATATATATATTGCATATATGCTTTCATTACTTGCATCCATGACTGTACATAATTTGTTTCATATTTCATTGCTTAAGAAATATATATACTTGATGCTAATCATGTAATCAATTGGCATGTGATTCAGGTGGAGCAAGAAGGTGTCTTGCAAGTGTATCCACTGCGCCTATTGGACCAGAAAAGAAAACATCTCCAAAATCAAGCCATAGGGCTTGTAAAGGTCCAGTGGAACTGGTATGGTCCTGAGGACACGACATGGGAGCATGAGGATGCTATGCCAGCAGAATACCCACATCTTTTTGAAGATTTTGGAAATCTTGTTGATGTTGTGTAAAGAGTTGCACTGAGGACAATGCAAAAATAAGGGGAGGGGATTGTAATATCCCCAAGGACGAGCCCCAGTTGTATTTATGATTTGTAAACATGTTTTGTAGGCTGGTGAGCCGAGTGTTGATAAACTGGTGGGCTTAGGTGTATATTAGGCCGGAGAGACTAAGTGTTAAAGGCTAGGAGCCTGTTTTTGTATATGTAATTATGCAGATCATTAATAAAATATAAACATCATTGCATGTATACTGACCATGAAGAAAGAGTGATGGGGGACTAAGATTTCACAAGGTTGGTTAAGGGAGGAGGCTAAGTGTGTGTGCCTAGGGGATAAGCTAGGGGGCTTACCTCTAAAGGGGATAATAATTTATTATTATTTCTTGAAGGCTAAGGTGGACATGTTGAGTGTTGTCCTAAGTTCCCGTAAAGGGAATGTATGCTAAATGGAGCGCATGTAGCTCCAGGGAGACCGGTGTCAACTTGGGCTCATGCAGTTAAAACCCAAGAGTCAAACTCCGTTGGTGGGTTTTCTGGTCATTTTTTCATCCTCTGCCTGAGTTCGCTAGGATCTTGGGCATCTGAACCTGTTTTTCCTCTGCGTCTGCATCCACATTGTTTCTTGGTCACGTACGTTAAAACCCATGGGAAAATTGACGGACTGATCAATGTCTTTGGGGAAGTCCGAGTATCCCGTATTTTTCTGAGTTGTGTGGTGTCATAACTGTGGGCTGTTGTGGCCACACAGTTCATCCATGAGACATTCTATGTCTTCTAAGGAACCTGACACTTGGGTAATCACCTTAGCCATGGCGTGTTTTAGCATGGGTTGTTGCCGCCTGCAGTGTTGTGCCCATATGATGTTGTTTCTATCATCCCTGTGTGAATGAATGCTGAACCATTGTTGTTGTCCTCCTTGTGCTGGAACGGAGTTGAAGAAGTAGGTTGTCAAGCCTATGTGAAACACTCTTTCCAGGTGAAAGAGGTGGTTGTGGTTGAAGAGGCAGGTTGTCAGGCCTATGAGCAGCTCTCTCTAGGTGAGAGAGTTTGTTGGGAAGTGTTTTTCTCCTAGAGAGAGTCCAACACCAGCTACAGAGCTCTGAGAATTCAGGTCTGACCTATTGTTGAAGCCCAAGGCAAGGGATGTGAATCATCCGATGGACTATGTGATAGTGAAGGTGTATACTCCTGGGGTGGGACATGCATGTGGGAAATGAGAGTCTATGAGTAGTGGGCGTAAGAAGGCTCTTGGATAGAATCCTTCTAGTTGCACTGTGCAATTTCCTGTGACCTCAGCCTAGTCTAGGATTCCCTTGCTCTAGGTGGAGGTTAGTCCTAGCTCAGGGGTGACCCACTGCTGAGCATGATGAGCAATGTGGTATATGGCTGGGAGGTTCATGGAAGGTTTTCATGTAGTTGGTGGATTTACTCCAGCTAAAAGATAAGTATCAGTCTGTGCTTAATTTATATGTTATGCATGTTTGTGCTACTGATTCTTGAATGTTATCATGCATTCTGTTGCATGAGGATTTACTACTAATCTCATTTGAATTTGAATGGTAATAGTAACTCTGTGTCATGTGTTTTATTTCGATTAAAATGCATGCTATATTCATATGTGAATGTTTCGTAGTGGTAGCATTACCTGGTCTCTGTGTTGGCCGGGGATGCTACAGTTTGGTATCGCAACTAAGTTAGAGCTGAGTAGTGGCATTTCCTAGGATGGTTTATGGCTGGGGATGTTAAAATATTGTTAATCCCTAATGTTGGCTCATTAC
>CBVK0101534006.1:0-10632 GCA_900067695.1 Picea abies | reverse complement strand
AAGAAAAGTGAAAAATCGATTGATAGCTCAAAATACTGATTCACCCCCCCTCTCAGTATTTTTCAACATTTAATATTTCACTGATTCCATAAGGATACATGGAATACAATAAATTTCCATAGGACTGTGTGATTTAGGTGGATATTGGTGGCCAACGACCTATTCCAGTTGGCCCCTCTTGTTTGTTTTTAGTTCAACACATTCTTTTGTAATTATTTGTAATTATGGGTTCTACACTTATGGTGTTTTATGAATCCCTACACATCTTCAAGGTGGATATTGGTGGCTTCTCACCTAATCCAATAGGATTATTTTGTATGTTTTCATGTCAACACATCTTGTTGTACTTCCAGGACCATTTTGGATCCCCAAACAATTTTTTTTGGCTTGCCAGAGTCAAATTGTAGACAAAGTGAGATTTTGACAGTTTAATCTGTATTTATCTGAAACACCTACCCAACGGGCTATCACACACCTAAAACAGAGGCCGTATGCAAAATTTACGACCTCGAGAAGTTGAGGTACCAACTTACCCATAGAGGCCCACATGAATTTTGAAATTTCACCTCCTAGGTTTAGGTTTTTGGATATCTATGGTTTTGGAATTCATGAGTAATATCAAAAAGGACTGTGGAGCCTCATTGTAATCATTCTTCTTAGACGAATGCATGTAGAAGCCACATCTCTTCTCAAAGATAGCTACCACCATTCAAGCAAGTGTTTAAGTTCTCTGGTTTTATAGTTTTAACCTATTTCATTTATTCAATAGAAGATATTGTTCACTGGATATTTGTGTTGTTATTCACATCTCTGAGTTTATTGTATTCATTATGTTAATTAGTTATTTATACACCTAAATCTAGATCAGTGGTATCAAAGAAGTCTTCTCTTCATTTTTTTTTCTCCGTGCATGTCCTTGACAAGATCTGGGTACAAGAAGTTGGGACTCGAACCAATCGATCTGTTTCCATATCAGTTGCATTAAGCCTGACAACATCCCATGGGATATGAAAATAAAGATGATGGAGCAGGAGATCCTTTTAAAATGTTGCTCAAGGAATACCTTGAGCGACAAAGGAACGAAATGATGGACAATTTTGCCCAGATCCTTCAGTGACTTCCCATAGGAAGAAGCATCTTGATCAAGTGGCCATGCAACCCCCTTTAAGGTACTAGTAAATTTTGATATTACATTATTTGAAGGAATGATAGATGTAGATGTTGTAGATAAATGATTGAATCTGCTCTAAGGGTATTTTACGGTCCACAAATTTTCCAATAGGGAAAATATTACTTTTGCAGTCCTCAAGGTCATCCCCCATGTTAAGGACTCGTGGGAGACTTACTCTGAGAAAAGGGCCATAAAGGAATCTACAATATTTGTGGTTTCCTCTACATGGGATTCCTTCCGGGATTCCATTAAAGAATAATACTACCCTGTTGGAATCTACAAGGACAAGTACACCAGATGGACCACCTTGCATCAAGAAAGGGACTAGATGGTACCGTATTTCCCCAATAATTTTCATACCCTACACACCAAATTGGGTATAAAGGAATCTGAGCAACATATGGTGCTAAAATACCATGATTTTTTTCATAGATACATTCAAAAATAAATGGAGTTTCTAGACATCAGCTCATCGGGTACGACTTATATATACACTGTCAATATTGAGCATAAATTTAAGAAGAAAAGGTGAGAGTTTGGATCTTCAAAATCCTTACAACCGAAGCAGTGAAAAGGTGGGCCCAATCCACACAACAAGGGATAGAGAAAATATTGCCAGTCTCAGGAAAACTAGTCCAAGCTACAATACAAGAAGGGCAATGAGAAGATGAAAAAGGACACGGGAAAATGTTGAGTCCCATAAAATCCATTGGAACAACATCGAATAATTCCACTCCATGCAGTCACTTATGGCTGAGTTGAAGGCTTTCGAGTCAAAAGCCGATTCTAAATCAAATCCTAAAGTATCGAAGGGGATTATTGATGTTGAACCTAGTGCCACTATTTCTATCACCAAAGTCCAGCCAAGCAAACCAGAAGAGTCAGGGGAAGGGGAACACCTCTTTCACTCACAAATGTGGGTAAAGGGGGCTCTTCTTCATTTCATTTCTAATAGAGGAAATCAGAATAAATTGAATTAGTAGAGGTCTTCAAGGAGTTAGACATGCCAGTGACACTGCACCCTCAACCCTACACCATTAGATAGATTTGTGAAGGAAGAGATCTCCATGTAAGCCAACAATGTCACCTGCCCTATGACATCAATCCTTTCAAAGATGAGGTATTGTGTGATATTTCTCCCCTTGAAGTTTGTGAGGTTATTTTAGGAAAACCATATTTGTGGAAGTGTCATGTTGTGTATGAGTCTATACCACAAAGTGTTATTATTACTTTTGGTAGAAAATTTTATAGGATACCGAATGTAGCACCGCCTACCATTATTTCTTTAATATCTCATAAGTAATGCATTAAGGTGATTTCACAGACTGGGAAGTTCATATTCTTTGTGATCCATGCTCACAATAAGAAGAAGGTTTCCACCACATCCATGCTCTCTACAATGAGCCTCTCTTTACATAATAAGAAAGTGCATGAGATCGTGGAAGAATATAGATACAATGAGCCTCTCTTCTCCTCACCCACCGGGGTACCAATGCACTACCAAGTCAAGCATCCAATTGATATGAACCTCAGTGCACGTCTACCTAATTGACCATTCTATCATCCCTCACTGATGGAAAATGAAAAAATCAAGCATCATATCCAAGAGATTCTTCAAAAGGGGAACAGTAGACCTGATTCCTCCTCTTGCAGAAGCTTGATTGTACTGGTGTAGAATAAGGACATGACTTGGTGACTCTAGATTGATTACAGAGCCTTAAAAAAAATAACAGTCAGGAACCAATACCCAGCCAGGATTGATGACCTTATTGACCAACTCAAGGGGGAAAAGTTATTCATCAATATTGACCTATATTTAGGCTACCACCAAGTTCCCTGCATCGAACCAACTGATGTATGGAAGACAACCTTAAAATATAAAAAAGGTCTCTTTGAATGGTTGTTCATACCCTTTGGCTTAATAAATGCACCAACAAATTTCATGAGGTTGATGGATGATGTATTGAGACCCTTCACAAACTCTTTTGCGGTGGTATATCTGGATAACATCCTCATCTTCAATAGAACTTGGGAGGAGCACATGCAACATATTCAATAGGTTTTGAGCACTCTGCGGCAGCACAAGCTATATGCCAACTTGGAAAAAATCTCCTTTGGCATGAACACACCAACTCTTTTGTGGTGGTATATTTGGATGGCATCCTCATCTTCAATAAAACATGGGAGGAGCACATGCAACATATTCAACAATTTTGATCACTATGTGACATCGCAAGCTATATGCCAAGTTGGAAAAATGATATTTTGGCATGAACAAGGTCCAATACTTGGGCTACATTATTGATGAGCATGGGGTACATGTTGATCTAGTTAAGATCCAAGTCACCTGTGATTCGATAGCCCCAACCACACTAACGAAGCTTCGAATATTCTTGAAACTGGCAAACTTCTATTGAGAGTTCATGTTGTGATTCTCCCATATTGCATGGGACCTCAACCAAGTGACCAAGGGCAGTGGAAAGGAAAAGTCTGTTTGGGGGAAGGAACAACAATGAGCATTCGATGATCTAAAGAATCTCTTGTGATCAGCTCTAGTACTCTCCTTTCCCTATCTGCAACAATCTTTCGACATTGAGACTAATGCATCTGACTATTATGTAGGTGCATTTCTCACTCAACATGGCCATCCAGTGGAATACCATAGTGAGACACTCTTAGATATTGTCTGAAATACCCCACCTATGACAAGGAGATGTATTCCCTTGTACAAGCATGTCGTCAATGCAAAAATTACATTCCAGGAAAGGAGATGATCATCCACACTGATCACAAACCTTTGTTGTTCATACAAAGAGAGGGGAAATCATAGAACAACCACCATCAAAAGTTGTCCACCTACCTGCAGAAGTTCCATCTCAACATCAAGTATAATAAAGGGATATCCAATCGTTTCATTGATTTCCTCAATCGACCTTCCATGGATCACTCACCACTATGCTCCACTCCTGTGGACACGAGGCATCCAAACATCATCGCCAACTATCAAATATTGGGTACAAGCACGATTGTCACTGATTTTCACATTTATGAAGGACTATTATTTCATTTGAGCCATATTTTTGTTCCTATAAGGGAGCGTGCAAAGATGATTTTGGAATCCCAATACAGTCGGATGGAAAGACATTTTGGAGTGGAGAAAACCAAGGTTATTCCTTAGAAATATTTTTATTTTCCAAAAAATCAACACGACATTAGCAAGTATATCATATCTTACACTTTGTCCTCCATTTCCAGGACAACCATCAAGAATAAAGGCTTATGCACCCCTCTTCCTACTCTCAAGAAGCCTTGGGAATCCATCTCAATGGATTACATTTATGGCCTTCCATCCACCAAGTAGGGCAATAACTATGTATTTGTGGTTGTTGATTGATTTTCAAATATGGCGATCCTCATAGCCTGCAAGAAGAATATCACAGTGGGAGATAATGCCAAGATCTTCTTCGAACGAGTGTGGATCCATTTTGGGATACCAAAAACCATCATCTCTGACCAGGAAAACAGGTTCCTCAACACATTTTGGTTGAGTCTCTAGTCATTGTTGGACATCAAGCTCACTAAATCGGCTTCTTTCCACCACCAAACATACGGCCAAAAAAAGGTCATCAATCAAATGATTGTGCACATCCTGGGCATGTATAACTCTAAGAATCCATGGACATGGGATGAGACTCTCCCCTATGTTCAACACAGTTATAATAGGGCTCTCCATAGCTCCACTAACCATAGCCCATTTCAGGTGGGGCTGGGATTCCAACCCTTGGGTCCCATTGATGTTGCACTACATCTTGCCACCACACAAAGAGACTCTTCCCATGTTCAGTCTAAGACTTAAAAAGAAACCAGATTCATTGAGAGGATTGAACACATCCCCCAATAGATCCAAGATATTTTGCAAGAATCCAATGCTAAGTACAAGCATGGCCATGATCAACACACAGTACCACACCAATTTCAGTTTGGATGTAAAGTCTAGTTACATTTACAAAAGGAGTGTCTCAAAGGGCCCCATCAGAAGCTCCACCCACTTCGTTATGGGCCTTACACTATCACCAAGGATGTAGGTAACAATGCTAGTAATCCCAACACTCCACCCTTCCTTGGCCTGCACCTAGTGTTCAATGTGGACCTCCTTCGACCATATTTTCCACCATTATTGGACACCTCAGATATCCCAGAACAACTAACACCAATAGAGCTCCACCCTAACTACATGGAACAAACATCCACTGATCAAATAGTGGACACATAGGTCAAGGAAACTCACCAGCATAGGATCAAACTTTATCGGGTTGTCAAGGTAGGGAAACTCCTACACGAAGGAAAGTGGATCACTCGGGGCCAAATCCAGCGGAAGCTTCCTCACTTGATGGGGGAACTCAACACAATGGAGACCATTTCTTTCTAAGGGGTGGGGGTGGGGATTGATCCAATGGATATTGGTGGCCAACCACCTATTCCAACTAGGTCCTCTTGTTTATTTTTAGTTCAACATGTTCTTTTGTACTTATTTGTAATTGTGGGTTCTACACTTATGGGGATATTTGAATCCCTACAAATCTTCAAGGTGGATATTTCTAGCCTCTTTCCTAATCCAACTAACTTATTTTGTATGTTTTCATGTCAACACATCTTGTTGTACTTTCAGGGTCATTTTGAAGCCCTAATCAATGTTTTTTGGCTCGCCACAGTCAAACTATAGACAAAGTCAGAGTTTGACAGCGTAATGTGTAGTTCTCTAAAATACCTTTCTAACGGGTTGTCACGTGCCTAAAACAGAGGTCATATGTAAAATTTACGACCCCAGGAAGTTGAGGTACCAACTTACCCATAGGGGCCAGTTGAGGTACCAACTTACCCATAGGGGCCCACATGAATTTTGGTGTTTCCCCTCCTAGGGTTATTTTTTTGGATGTCTAGGGTTTTGACATTCATGAGTAATATCAAAAATTCCTCTGGAGCCTCATTGTAATCATTATGATCAGACAGATGTGCTTAGCAGCGACATGTCTTCTCAAAGATAGCTACCACCATTTGAGCAAGTATTTGAGTTCTGCAGTTTTATAGTTTCATCCTATTTCATTTATTCAATATAAGATATGGTTCACTAGATATCTGTGTTGCTCTTCATATTTCTTTGTTTATCGTATTCATTGTATTAATCAATTCGTTCTGCTCCTAAACCCATATCAATGTAATGAAAATTTGTTATCAGAATGAGTGGAGCATAACAGAAAAAAAAAATCTCCTAAGGAGAGAAAGCTATAAAAGAAAGCAATGACATAAAAAATAGAGTTAGATGGTTAGATGAGATCCATTGAATTGTTGGTATCGTTCTCACTCCGAGCCTTTTGTAATTTTATAATGCTTATGAATATAAATATGATATTGTCATATGTCTGAGATCTAAAAGGATGTGCATTTCGCAGTGTGGTATTTTTGTGAAAACATCTAAAGAAGATATGAAGCTTGTTGTTTTTGAATACAATCTGCTTAATGTATAATGTATGTTTGTGTTGAATGGAACAAAATGAATAAAAAAATTGGGATAGCTCATCTATTGTGTGTTCATCATGTTTTATTTGAATATGTGTGTGTATTGTTTTACTTAGTAGCATAGTAAGTCATTGGATATAGAATGTATGAATGCCATCCCAGATGGAACCTAGTTTGCTTAATCCTTCATCTACCCTTATGGTCTCTATGGTCCCCTTTGCATCTCGAGTGAGACCTTCCTTGACCTTGGGCAAGGATTAATAAGCCAATGTTATGTGGTTTTTTTGGGTCAACTCTAGATGAACCTGGGTCTAAACTCCTAAGAAGGAGACACCCATTCATGGAACAAAACACAGGTTAAAAATTGTTAGCATAAACCAAAAACAAAGAAAATAGTATAAAACATAAATGAAATGAAACTCTAAAATAATATGAATACCAACTATCTAAGGAATGTATATCTTTAAATTTAAAATAAATAAATTAATAAAGAAATTAAAAACATTCAAATCAAAAGTGGGGAAAATATGCAAATCATAAAAGTATAAAATAAGAACATATATACCCTAAAAAGACAATTTAC
Source organism: Picea abies (assembly GCA_900067695.1). Taxonomy (NCBI): domain Eukaryota; kingdom Viridiplantae; phylum Streptophyta; class Pinopsida; order Pinales; family Pinaceae; genus Picea; species Picea abies. The sequence goes on along the minus strand of CBVK0101534006.1, from coordinate 3,361 downwards.
TTAAAATGTTGATAGCTGGAGAATATCAACAAAAAGACATGGTTGATAACTAGTTATACCCTTAATAGTTAGGGTATTTAGAAAACCATATGTTATTCATAAAATGTAATGTCTCCATTTTGATCCCCTCATAATTTGTAATTAATTCTGGTGAATGTTATTTTATTTTGGGATGTATATTTAACTTCCATGCCATGGTAAGATAGACATATTAAACATATGTATATTAATGAAGAATCCATCCTATAAGAGACATGATTCCATTAGTGTGGAATATGAGAGGGCCTAAAGGGGGTTTTACATGTGAAATATCGCAAGGGCAATGATTCCATCAGTGGGGAATTTGAGACAGCCTAAAAGGGTTTTTACTTGTCAAAGATGGCAAGCCACCATGCCAACTTATTTTGTGAGCAATTATCCCTTTTTTCAGTTGACTTATCCAAATTCTATCATCAAATGAATCTAAGAAGGTTGGTAGAAGAAGTAACTTCCCTAGTTATGAGAGTATGGTAGAAGAAGTAACCTCTCTACTTATGAGAGCATGGAAAAGTACCCATATGATAGAATGATGCCATTAACTATAGGGGGGGGTGTATAAGGGAGTCCTCTCATCAACATTTTAATGTATGGGAAGAGTATACTTAGTTTTGGAAAATGTGAAGGAATCAAAAATTGCAAGGAAAAAGAGGGAGAAATTCATGGAAAAATGTGAAGGAATCAAATACTGCAACGAAAAAGAGGGAGAAATTCATGCAAAAGGGGGAGATGAGTTTTAAGGAAACAAGGAGAGAGTAGAAATGAAGTTCACACAGCCATAGTCATGAAAAAAAAGTATATGAGAAAAACAAGTTTTGGCCATTAGGAAAAGAGCAGTAAATATGGGAAATAACTAGAGTTAAAGGACTATAGTTCAGACCTTGGTGGGAACCCATATAAGAGCACTGGAGGGTGAGGCTTCCAAGGTACTATGTATAAGGGAAGGGATTTATGTCCTTGTGATGTTTATGGTAGGAAGTGGAGTGCCCAAGTGATGCTTTTTGTTCCTAAGAACTTAACAAATTGCTCTCATGGGTTTAAACTCTAAAGTCTATTGTGAGTTGATTGATTATCCATAAAAAATTTGAATGTCAATTTGACTGTTTTAGTAACATAGTTGATTGATTGTCCATGAAATTTTAGAATGTTAATTTCACTCTTTTAGTAACATGGCTTAGCTAGGTGGTTGTCTCTTTTAGTAACATAGTTGATTGATTGTCCATAAAATATTGTAGAAGAATATAAGTGCAATAAAGGTTATGGTTGGGTGGAAAATAGTTCACCAAGTTAATTGATTGATTATCCATAAAATTTAATAATGTCAATTTCAATCTTTAAGTAACATGGCTTAGCTAGGTGGTTGCCTAGTGTAGAAGAATATAAGTGAAATAGAGGTTATGGTTAAGTGGAAAATCGCTCACCAAGAATATAAGTGCAATAAAGGTTATCTTTGAATGGAAAATCGCTCACCCTCAATTTTTTTTTTTTTAAAAACAAATTTTAAACAGATAAGTGCTAAAATAATTATATGATAAAGTATATACTTTGTGTGTTTAACATGTGAAAGATTAATTCATTTTGCTGATTTGTATGTATGTAACAATAAACTTAGATTACATGTCTAGATGAAACCATATAAGTACCAGAAATGAGCATTGTGCCCTGTTTTATTTCCATTGTCCAGCTTTGGAAACCAAATAGATACATCTATTTGGTTTTTATACATCAGTTTACCATGTGCGTTGGCATCGTTCTGTGTGGATGAACTTGCACAATTAAAAAATCCGATAATCCTTTGCTGCTCTTGCTCTACGCATTCTCAAGCCATACTCCCAACTGTTTCCTTTGCTGCTCTTGCTCTACGCATTCTCAAGCCATACTCCCAACTGTTGGGTGGTTGGTTTCTTTTATGAGAAGTGATCTCCGGCTATAGAAATCCTTTGAAACGAATATAATTCTTCCCGTAGACAATAACTTGGAAATCTAATCTTCATGGTTTTAGTTATCTGAGGAAGGATCGATGCCCTAGCCTCTCCTTGCGGTCGGCGATGTCAAACACCGTCTCTCAATTTCTCTCTGCCCTCGGCACTTTGTATCTCACCTATAAATCGATTCCCTATAATTTCTTAAACCTCGGTCTTTTCAGAAATTTCGGCTTCAGCGGAGTTCAAAATTCTCTTGGAAGTGATGCTGGAATGGTTCCTTATCCATTGGCACTTTGCCTTTTCTTTGGTTTGGAGAGTGGAAGAAATTTCGCGTTGCCACCCCCGTATTGCTTGGTTTTCGACGTTACAAGGGAAATGGCCTTGAACGCCTGGATAAAACCTTGCATTCGACAGACCAGACTGCTTCCCTGTAGGCACTTAGGACTCTCGTTCTACACCTAAAAACTTGGGTGATCATCATCTTTTCGATCGATTCTCATCCCTAGGACACCTTCATCACATATCCACGTCGGTGATCTGACTAGGTTTCTTTTGGGTTCCGTTGATTTCCCTTATCTATTAGCGCCCAAATGAGAGTTTCCCATTGGCGGAGAAAATGAAACTCATCTTTCGATGAGGGTACCAAACTCGTATTTTTGCGCTCAGCTGCGCTCGCAATCTCTTCTCTTCCAGCGCTCAACCTATTCCCTTCTTCGACGAGCCTTTGGAACTCGTCTTCGCGAGCGGGGTGCTTTAAATAGGATCGACGATCAAACAAAACTTCTTTTTCGGTGCTCAATCTAAAGAACCTATCGGTGGAATAAACAAGATGAGCTTACAGCCTGGGGGAGATTATCACTTTGGTGTGTTCAGAAAAGTGCAATGGCGCCCGTAGAAATCTTTGGCATGAGCGCATGGTAAAAAATTGTGCTCTCGGCTCCCTTTCGAAACTGGTGTATTGGCATTATTCCAAAAGTGTGCGGGTGCCTTCACTAATCTCGGATTTCGTTACTTTGTGGAAAGTGTCCTTCGATGGACTATTACGAATAGTTCCAATGCTTATTAAATTCTTTGGTTGGTGCTTTGGAAATAACCATTGCATTGGTAGTAAAACAAAATGCGGTATGCCGATGGAATGGCTGGCTATGCAATGTCAGCCGCTACGAGTGGTGCCTTATCAGATAAAGATGCCATGTGGGCACAATGACATGATCATACAGGAATTACATAAAAACTTAGTGAGATCATAACGTCTTAATCCGAGAAACGAGCGTAAACATAGTTATTAGACAGCCTCTGCTGAGCAGATTTGACCGACTCTACTCAGTATTAGAGTTATTGGAGTTGTGTATAAGAAAAAACGTTGGGCAGAAAATCATGAATATTTTTCACACCTCATC
>CBVK0101533987.1:0-36838 GCA_900067695.1 Picea abies | reverse complement strand
TTGGATTTTTTGTCCCCGCAGGTTTCGAACCGATGACTTTAACATCACTGAGTGGCTTAACAACACACTCCGTCACCGACTGTCCTACACTTCGGGGACAATTTAGGGGTCTCATTAGGTATGTCATCCATTTTTCATTTATTTCCAACAGTCCTATGCTAATCATTATATGATAGAATTGAAGTTTGGTTGGAGAAATCCTATGTGTCTACATTTCCCACAAACGATAACACTGTCGAATTTAACATGCCAAGTGGAGATTTACTTGAATCAATTTTTCCAATCTTTCATTCCTCACTACATTCTCTGCAATTGAATTTTGTTGAACATGTGTTTGCAGGTTTGAGGTTACTTGATTCATTGCACTGGCATTACGCTTCCGCATAGCTTTCTTTCAACCAATGTAGGATAGAGTAGGAATAAGAGTAGCATAGTTTGTTTTCTTTTGTTTTACATGCATGGTTTAGATGTTTTCTTTTATTTTCACTTCTATAGCATAGATTTTGGTTTATTATGCTTTCTTGAAGAAAATCCCTTCGTTGTTGTTAGTTTAGTTTGCAATGGCAAAGGCTTGCTTTAGTTTAAGTTTCTTTTTCACAGAAGCTTTCTTCTTTTCATTTGATACATTTCATTCTTTGTTGTTTAAGTAGAAGCTTGGGTTAAACTTGGTTATCACAAGGAAACCCTATTCATAATTCTCTGAGAAGTCAAACTAAAAGATTCATGTTCACTTCAACGACATTCATTCTAACATTCAGAACTGAACAACTTACTATCTTGCGCTACTAAAAGTAGTTGTTGTAGGAATACTTTATAGCCTGGGGAGGAATCATATCAACTGTCCATGGTCTTGTTACTCATACCCTATTGATCATTATGTCAATGGCTAGGTTTCTCACAAAGGCTTATGGATCAAAAATTGATGTTGCAGTATCACAGATTCATTTTCTTGGTTCTTGAAACAAAGACTCGTAAAATAAAATCTATTACAAACCTTCTCAGCATGTGTGTCTTTTTATAGACTTAGACCCTTCATGATGGACTAATTTCAAGAATGTTAGAGATATATCATAGATTTGTTCGAAAGAAATGCAAAGTCTCAAAGCAGATCGTGATCAACATAGCTTAATTATTTCATGATGGTATCTATTGAGTAGATCAGATTGCTCATTCCATTGCTATACTCTTCGAGTAATCAAATACAATATCTTGACTTGGATTGACTGACTAGTTTTCATTGGTTCTCTCTTAATATGGTCCTATTTTCATTTGCCCATCAAGTATGCTGGTCTAGTTGTCTTTGTCTTGATTTCATCGAGAGTTTTACATCATGATGTTTCTGTTGCTTTTGTGTTTTCAACTGTTGAATGGAAGGTGCATTACAACCAAGTCATGAAACTCTCAATGAAGTTCGTTCAGACACTGGTCCATGAACTTTTGAGAATGCTCATCGAGACTAATCTTTCAAAGCTCAACCAACTACACAAGACTCGAGAACCATGAACTCTAACCTCTAAAACACTAATCAATAGAATGGTTCTCAAATGCACTTCTTCGAGGCAGAACTGGTGATCATTACAACCTTGGTCTTTTGTTTCCCGAAAGGGGACTTTCATTCAATAGACCAACATTCAAGCTAATTCTAATCCACCTCTTTATCATAATCTAGGTGATAGGAATTGGTAAGACTCATGAGTTGATTTGAGGCATCCAAACATGTATGGTTCCATATGTTTCCGAATTCATTATCTTTTCGATTTAATGTCCCAAACCAACCCGAATACAAGCTTTATTTCTAGTTTACATTGTGAGATCTCTGTAAACATGTTGTTTCAGGAGGGATTTATTGTATTTGACATTACTTTCAGTCAGATTTTCTAATAGGTCAAATAGTGATGTTTGAAACTGGCTAATAAAGCAATTCTGATAATGGGTCACTAGTTTTGATTGGTGATATGTGTTTATCATTGTGTGCAGATCCCTCTAGTGGAAGTTTGTGCTCGTTTGAAAAAAAGGACACGACTCAAGGAAGAAAAAAGGTACAAGTGTGTAGTTGGCATCACACACATGTTTTGAACCAGTGACTAGATGAGCATGTCATGCTCTACCATTAGTTTTAGAGCTGGAAGTGGTACAAAGTGGGTGAAGAGCCTGCGTGGATAAAACTAAGCATATCATAGGTGACAAATGGAAGTTTGTTCAAAGTCCTTACTTCCTAGAACACAAGGCTACAAAGATGAATTGGAAGTTTTCAAAAAATCACGATGAGAAATGCAATTCTCAACCAACACTAGCACCTAAGCTCATTTGAATGAAATTATACATGTATAAACTTTCACATGGATTAGTCTTATCAAGAGGCTACAAACTTCTTGTTGGTTGGAATGCATGAATGTCCTTAAAGCTGCTGGAAACACTTACATTCATGATCTCCTTTTCAATTTCCTTTCTTTGCAGTCTGCATATGATCATCATTTATCCAAGATTTCATTTGGTTTTGGGCCAAGTTTATCTTCTAATTCGAAATACATCTCTTCTCTCTCTTTCCTCATCATCTTGTCCATGGAGATAGTTCATTCTCTAATGTATGCTTGTCTTGCAATTCCTTATTATATTTGATGACATGCAAATATCTCACCTTTGTTTATCTTTTACAGGAAACACCTTGCGTTGGAAAGAAAGTCAACGTGTATCTCTTTCCTAGCTCATGGGAAGAATTAGGGGTCTCTATTTGAATATGAATCAAAATTGTTTCAGAATATTGTGAAAGTAATCAAACCATGGATTAACATAGTGGTTAATCAATGATCATCCTTGCATATTGGTTGGTGAGCAAATCCTATGTAATGCGAGAACCATCCACACACTAAGTAGCTACTCACATGAAGGGTGAAGTGTCAAAGTCTAAAGGCTAAAATCCAAAAGGGATATCTTTATGTAGCTAGGTGCAACAAATATTCAAATAAATCTCAATAGTTGGAAGTCATCCCCTATCCCGCTAAATAAGGCCACTGCTTTCCCCATCCACCGAATTCTAAGAATGCACTAAATAAACCAGAAAGGATTGGGAAAGAAAGTTTGAAAATACTAGAGAGACATGCAAATATCTTCATCGGAGCTATGGACACTCACTAGCAGTGGAGAAAGGTCTGTGATTCTGTGGTGACTCCATTGGGGATATGGATGCTTGCGGGTAGTGGAGCAACAACTGCTACACACACACACACCTAGTGAAAAAATCTTTATTTATCCCAAACCTATATCAGCCCCATGATAGAGATACCAACCTGAATTGTCGATGGAGTTTTAAAAGCAAATAAATCTCACCATCATTCATCCTCTACCTACAACATATGAGCTCTACTATCCTACATGCAAGCATCACTAGTGAGCTCACCATAATGGAATATTTCAGGTAAATTTTGCGCATTAATTCCAAAATTTATAATCTTACAAGTAATTATATGACCTTCTACATTTTTTGCTCATAAGTTAGGGAAGACTAGCATAGATTTTGGCTTCGGCCAATGTGTCACCATTTTTTGTGCCCGCACAACAACCTCCCTAATTTCTTCTCTTATCCTTTCCCCAATAGAAGAAATTGGGCCCCCTTCTACACTTTTCCATTGAAAGTCCTCTCACTCTTTGTCATGCAAATGACAAAGCTCAAACCTCTCTTCCCACTCTTCATACTTGACCATTTGTAGCGATTCTTTATGCTTGAAACCTCTCCTATTTCTTCTCCAACTTAGATTCTTCTCGTTGCACCCGTTAGTCAGGTTCCTATCATTCCAAATGATTAAACATTCTATGCCTGACATGATAACTGATGACTAATAACTTATCTTGGTTAATCTACATTATGTTGCAGTCATAATTAAATATGTTTGTGTCACCAATAGTTTTCATAACACATACCATACCAACATGCACATCTTGTGCCCTCTTGATTTTATGACTAACCATGATCATAAAGTGTCGTCTATCGCCAGGTATGCTAATTGCATCATATATGAGACTCACATTGGCTCTGAATTGCATCTCAAAGGAGAATCGATCCTCCCAACTCCTAAACAGAGTTAAGCACCCCGAACATCAGTTGGATGTTTTCACGGATTTATATTTTTTGTGCTACTGACACATTATCTTAGATTCAATGGATGTACTAAAAGCCTATAAAAAATAGACGACATAGGGACTGACGGAATTGGATTTGGGAAAAGCAACAGCAAGAACAAGGCCCATATTTCCATTAAAAAAAATGCTTTTGAGCACAAATTTTTGGGCATTCCTCAAAGTGTATTTTTCACCACCAAAATAGGCCTATTGTACAAATTATGCAATTAAGATTCCAATGCAACTGATGGAATCAAAATCCAAGGTCCGAAAGTGCAAAAATCATCACCAAGGATTTCCCGCCAAGCAAGCCTCGTTAACCATGTCCATCATTAAAAATGGATCCACTCAAATGCTTGAATAACATGTTCAATTATCTTGATAGAAGCATATCTCTGTGCTCTCCATGTTGCAAAAAACGACACCTCAATCGGACATCATATGAGAAAGTTATGGGCTTTCGAACTCCAACTCTTTTTGTCTCTTATCGATAAGATACTTCAAAATATTTTCGATTTTGTCTTCCCATGAAGGAGGAGTTATTGGGAGCTTCTCTGAAACACACCAAAAGAGTTCCTTTGATGAGCTCTGGTACATATTGGAGGAGTTCCCACAAACTCCTCCAAAATCTAAGGAGAAGTTTCCACAAACACCCCCGAAATTTCCTTCAAAGTGCTCCGAGTTCATTCAAAATCCTCCGGTTTGAATCAGAGGTGTTCTTTTAAACTCCTCCGAAACAAAATGGAGGAGTTCATTCAAACTCTTTCGAAACAAATCAGAGTAGTTCCCACTAACTCTTCTGAAACAAATCAGATGAGTTCCCACAAACTCCTCCGAAGCAAATCATAGGAGTTTCCACAAAATCCTCTGAAACAAATAGGTGGAGTTCCCACTAACTCCTCTGAAACAAATCAGAGGAGTTCCCATTAACTCCTCTGAAAAAGGGACAAGACCCTATAAAATTGCCTTTCGTAATTTGGCCATAACTTTTGACTTGAGTATATGTTTTGTGCGTTCTTTATACCGTTGGAAAGGTCATTTTGAGATATACAATTCTCTAGTTATATGATTTGAGAAATTACTCACCTAGTGTATACTTTTTTTAGGATTAATATTTGACACCTTGTTAACAACCCAGAAGAACGTGATACCTCAATCAAGGGCAGAGGAACCAAGAACCGAACTCGGGGAAGCACATATGAACTCTCACTTAGTTAATTTTTTAGTTATATGGTTTCAAATGTGTGGTGTTAACATTTTATTTTGAGTTTACTTTGAGGTCACTCGTTTGTTGCATGTTGAATGGTGCCAGGTATTAGTGTCGAGGGGAGATCATATTCAACATCCTTGCAATGCGAACTACAACCAAGGACAATAGAGCATTGATGATCCAGAGTTATAAATGGAATGAAATGGAATAAAAATGTATATCAAATAAATACACAGAGATACAATAAAACTCGACTTCTATTAATAAAGAGAATATGTTGAAATTGTAAAAATGCAGATTGAAACAAACTTGCTTGAATGGTGGCAACTTATCTCTGAGAAGAGATGTGACGATTACGCTCATTCGCAAAAAGATGGTTACAATGAGGTTCCAAAGAAATTTTTAACATAAAACATAAATGAGAAAATCCTAAACATCCAAAAACCTAACCCTAGGAGATGAAGCGCCAAAAGTCATGTGGGCCATGATGGGGTAAGTTGGTACATCAACTTCTCGGGGTTGTAAATTTCACATACGATCTCTATTTCAAGCGCATGATAGCTCGTTGGAAAGAAATATCTGAGGACTACACATTATGTTGTCACACTTTGGCTAAATCCTATAGTGTGACTATGTCGTGCCCAAAAAATGTTGTTTAGGGCCTCAAAACGGCCCCAAAAATTTAGGACTCGAAAAACTAGGAAAACAAACTGCCAAAATGAAAAATCTTCTTTCAACCAGTGGAATAGGTGGGGGGGGCACCGATATCCACCTGGGTCAGACCTACCCCCTTAGGAATAAATGGTCTCCATTTCGTTGAGTGCCCCCATTAGATGGGAAAACTTCTGCTGAACACAGCCCGGGGTGAGCCACTTGCGTTGGTGCAGGAGCTTCCCTGCTTTGACAACCCGGTAAAGTTGGATCCTCTGTTGTCAAGTGCCCTTAATCTGATCAATGACTTCATGTTCCATGCAGTTAGGGTTGAGCTCTGTCGGTGTCAACTGCTCTGTTATCTTTGATGTGTCCAATAATGGTGGGAAGTATGGACGAATTAGGTCCACATTGAACACGGGGTGCAGGCCAAGGAAGGGGGGAATACTTAGCTCAAAATAATTGTCACCCACAACCTTGGTGACTATGTAAGGTCCATAGAGAAGTGGACAAAAATTTCGATGGGGTCATGTAAGGCACTTTTTCTACAAATGCAACCACACCTTGTCTCACCTGAAACTTGTGTCGCACCCGGTGTTGATCATGGCATTGTTTGTAATTAGCATTGATTTTATATAAAGTATCATGGACCTATTGTCGACGTGATGAATTCGTTCAATAAAATCGGTGGCTTTCTCAGCCTAAGATTGAGCATGGGATGGTTCTACCTATGTGGATGCAAGGGGTAGTGCAACATCAATGGGACCCAATGGTTGAAATCCCAACCCCACCTAAAAGGGATTGTAGCAGGTTGAGTCATGAAGGGCTATGTTGTAGTTGTGTTGAACATAGGGGAGACTCTCATCCCATGTGCACAGATGTTTGGAGTTGTACATGCACAAGATATGCACAATCATTTTGTTGATGACCTTTGTATAACCATCAGTTTGGGAGTTGAAGGTAATGGATTTGGTGAGGTTGGTGTTGAATAATGACTAGAGGTTGGACCTGAATGTGCTAAGGAACTCGTTGTCCAGATATGATATGATGGTTTGTGGTATCCTGAAGTGCACCCGCACCCATTCGAAGATGAGATTAGCAGTGGCCTCCATTGTGATATTCTTCTTATAGGCTGTGAGGATTGCCATCTTAGAAAATTGATCAACCACCACAAAAATACAGTCATTTCTCTGCTTGGTTGAAGGAATTCCCAACATGTAGTCCATTGAGATGGATTCCCATGGCCTGTTGGGAGTAGGCAAAGGGGTCTACATGCCTTGCCTCTTAGTTGTTGGTTTAGAAACAACACAGGCAGTGCAAGACCTGATATACTTGCTGACATCTTGTCGAAGTTTCAGCTAGTAGAAATGCTTCTGCAGTACTGTCACGGTCTTTTCCATCCCAAAATGTCGTGCCATCCGACTATAGTGAGCTTCCCAAATCAGCTTCGCACGCTCGCTTGATGGAACATAGAGGTGGCCCAGATGGCATAACAATCCATCCTGAATATGAAAGTCAATGAAAGTCGTGCATGTGCCTAGCATCTGGTAAGTTGTAGTGAAGCCAGGATCGTTCTTGTAGAGTTGGGGCCACTCAAATGCCTCATGGCCACAAGAGTGGAGCATCGTGGTTAAGGATAACACTGGAGGTCGACTGAGGTAGTCAGTGAAACAATTGGTGCTCCCTATCTTATATTTTATGTTGAGATGGAATTGCTGCAAGTATGTGGACCACTTTTGATGGCGGCCATTCGATAATTCGCCTTGTCTTTGCATGAACTACGGAGGCTTGTGATCAGTGTGGATGATTGTCTCCTTCCCAAGAATGTAGTGCTTCCATTGTCGATAAGCTTGTACGATGGAATGCATTTCTTTGTCATAGGAGGGGTACTTACGGAAGACATCTGATAGTTTCTCACTATGATATGCCATTGGATGACCGTGTCGAGTGAGGACTGTGCCCACAACATAGTCTGAAGCATCGGTCTCAATCTCAAAAGGTTGTTGCATATCGGGTAAGGAGTGTACTGGAGCTAAGCAAAAGTGATTTTTCAAATCATTGAACACTTTTTGTTGTGACTTCCCCCACACGAACTTTTCCTTGCCACCACGCTTTGTCACTTGGCTGAGGGCCCATGCAATATGAGAGGATCCCAACGTGAACATGCAATACAAGTTGGCAAGTCCTAAAAAACTTTGAAGCTTGGTTATGTGGTCGGGGCTAGCCAGTCACAAATGACTTGGATCTTAGCTGGATCCACATACACACCATGCTCATCAACAATGTAGCCTAGGTATTGGACCATGTTCATGTCGAAGGAACATTTTTCCAAGTTAGCATATAGCTTGTGTTGTTGCAGAGTGTGAAGGACCTACTGAATATGCTGCAAGTCGTCTACCCAGTTCTTGTTGAATATGAGAATGTCATCCAGATATACCACCACAAAAGAATTCGTGAAGGGCCACAATATATCGTTCATCAATCTCATGAAAGTTGTTGGAGCATTTTTCAAACCAAAGACCATGACTAGCCATTCAAAAAGACCTTCTTTGGACTTGAAAGAAATCTTCCATACATTAATCTGTTCTATTGGGACCTCATGGTAGCCAGACTTCAAATCAATCTTGCTGAAAAACTTGGATCGCTTGAGCTGGTCAAGAAGGTCATCAATTCGGGGAATTAGGTACCGGTTCGTGCCTGTGATTTTGTCTAGGGCTATGTAATCAATGCAGAGTCGCCAAGTCCCATATTTTTTCTATATGAGTACAACTAGGCTCCCATAGAGTGAGGAGCTGGGTCGGATGTGCCCCTTTTGAAGAAGCTCTTGGATATGTCGCTTAATTTCCTCATTTTTCATCAAAGAGCGGTGGTATATTGGCCCATTGGGTAGAAGTGCATCGGGGATTAGATCGATTGAATGCTTAAATTGACAGTGTTGCGGCACCCCGATGGGTGAGGAGAAGAGATCTTCGTATTCTTCCATGATCTTGTCCACTTTCTTCTGCTGCGTGGAGAGGCCCTGTGCATAGGCCATGAATGTGGCTGCGACCTTCTGTTCACTTTGAGAGTGAATCATGAAGAAGACAAATTTCCCAGTTTAGGAAATGATCTTCCTGCATTGCTTAGCAGAGATCAAAGAAATAGCAGTAGGTGGAGCTACCTCTAGTATCCTGTAAAATTGTTCACCCAAAGTAATAATAACATTGCAAGGTCTAGAGTCATATACAACATGTTGTTTTCACAAATATGGTTGGCCTAAAAGAACATCACAAAATTCAAGGGGGGCAATATCACACAATATCTCATCTTTTAAGGGCTTGACGTCATTAGGCATACAACACCGTTGGTTGATGTGAAGGTCTCTTCCTTGGGGGAGCCACCTGATGGTGTAGGGATGTGAGTGTGGTGTCGTCGGTAGTTTCAACCACTTGACAACCTAGACTGAGATCAAGTTCTTTTGACTTTCACTATCGACAATGAAATGTAGTGGAGCACTCTTCACCCACATCTGCGAGTGAAAAAGTCACTCACCTTCCTTTGGTTCCTCTGGTTCACTTGGCTGGACCTTGGTGGTAATGACAGTGGCACTAAGTTCTGCATCAATGATCTGCTTCCCTTCATTTGGATCTAATTCAGATTTGGAACTTGCCTCTAACTCTAAGGCTTTCAGATCGACCACCAACCACTACTTCAAGCGACATTCATCGGTGTTATGCCAGGGGATTTTATGGAATTCACACCACTTCCCAATATCTTTCTTCGTCTTCTCATTACCCTTCTTTGTTTGTAGCTTGGACTGGTTGTCCTGAGGGGGTCCATACTTTCTTTGTCCTTTGTTTTGTGGGTTGGGGCCACCTTTGCCTTGCTTCTGTTGTGAGAAATTTGCAGATCCAAACTCTCACTTCTTGAATTTAAATTTCTGCTCAATTTTTATAGCATATCGATATGCCGCACCCAGTGATGAGATGTCTAGAAACTCCATTTCTATTTGGATGTATCTATGTAGACACTCGCAGTACTTGAGCACCAAATGTTGTTCAAAGTCCTTAATACCTAGCTTGGTGCGCAAGGTATGGAAGATATTTGTGAAATCTGGTATTGTCTGGTCCCTTTCATGTCGCAGCGTGGTCCATCTCGTATATTGGTCATCGTAGTTTCCAACAGGGTAGTATTGTTCCTTGATAACATCCCTGAAGGAATCCCAAGTGGGGTGGCCACAAATATTGCAGATTCTTCAATGGCCCTTTGCTCACAGTAAGTTTCCCACCAATCCTTGACATGGGGGATAACCTTAAGGAGTGCAAAGGTAATCTTTTCTCTATCAAAAAAATTATGTACCAAAAAATACCCTTCTAGCAGATTCAACCATTTATCTACAACATCCACATCTATCTGGCCTTAAAATAAGGGAATATCAAAATTGGCTTGTACCTTAAAGGGGGCAGCATGGCCGCTTGATGAAGATCCGTCACTTGTTGGCAGTAGTTGAAGGATCTGCGCAAAGTTATCCATCATCTCGTTCCTTTGTCGCATGAGGGCTTCCTCGAGCAACAATTTAAAAGGATCTCCTGCTCCATCGTCTCTATTTTCTTCCACCATGGGAGGTCGTCATGATCGACAGGGACAGTCTTGCAAGGGCTCAACCACATCGAGTCCCAACTCCTTGTACCCTGATCTCGTTGGGGACATGTACAGAGAAACAAATAAAGAGCAGACCGCTCTGATACCACTGATCCAAATTTATAAATGGAACAAAATGGAATACATATGTATAAAAAAGAAATAAATGGAGATAGAGTTAAACTTGACTTCTATTAATAAAGAGAATATGCTAAAACTATAAAAATGTAGACCGAAACAAACTTGCTCGAATGGTGGCAGCTTATCTCTGAGAAGAGATGGGATGGATTCGCAAGAAGATGGTTACAATGAGGCTCCAAAGTCCTTTTTAACATAAAGCATAAATGATAAAACCCTAAGCATCCAAAAACCTAACCCTAGAAGATGAAGCGACAAAATTCATGTGGGCCCCGATGGGGTAAGCTAGTACATCAACTTCTCAGGGTCATAACTTTTGCATACGATCTCTGTTTTAGGCGCACGATAGCTCATTAGAAAGAACTATTTGAGGACTACACATGTTTCCATCACATTTTGGCTAAAGCTTATAGTGTGACTATGTCGCTCCCAAAAAACTTTATTTAAGGCCTCAAAATGGCCCCAAAAGTTTAGGACTTGAAAAACTAGGAAAAAAATTGCCAAAACAAAAATTGTTCTTTAAGCCAGTGGCATAGGTGTGTGGCCACTAATATCCACCTGGATCAGTCCTCCCCCCTTAGGAAGAAATGGTTTCCATTGCATTGAGTGACCCCGTCAGATGGATAAACTTCTGCTGAAATTGGCTCCGGGTGACCCACTTACCTTGGTGCAGGAGCTACCCTGCTTTGACAACCCAATAAAGTTGGATCCTCTGTTGTTGAGTGCCCTTAATCTGAGTGTCCCTGATCTGATCAATGGTTGCTTGTTCGATGCATTCAAGGTTGAGCTCCGTTAGTGTTAACTGCTTTGCGATCTCTAATGTGTCCAATAATGGTGGGAAGTATGGTCAAAGGAGGTCCACATTGAACATGAGGTGTAGGCCAAGGAAGGGGGGAATACTTGGCTCAAAAGCATTGTCACCCAAAGACTTGGTGATGGTGTAAGGTCCATAGCGAAGTGGAAGAAGCTTTTTATGGGGTCCTGTAAGGCACTTTTTTTGCAAATGCAACCAGGCCTTGTGTCCCACTTGAAACTTGTGCGACACCCGATGTTGATCATGTCATTGTTTGTACTTAGTATTGGATTTCTGTAAAATATCATGGACCTATTGCCGAATGTGTTGAATTTGTTCAATAAACTTGGTGGCTTTGTCGGCTTTAGATATAGCATGGGATGATTATTCCTATGTGGATGCAAGGGGTAGTGCGACATCAATGGGACCCAATGGTTGAAATCCCAACCCCACTTGAAAGAGAATGTGGTCGGTCAAGCTATGAAGGGCTTTGTTGTAGATGTGTTGAACATAGGGGAGACTCTCATCCCATGTGCGCACATGTTTGGAGTTGTAGATGTGCAAGATATGCACGATCATTCTGTTGATGAACTCTGTCTGGCCATCATTTAGGGGGTGGAAGGCGGTGCATTTGGTGAGGTTGGTGTCCAACAGTGACCAGAGACTGGACCAGAATGTGCCGAGGAACCCATTGTCATGATATGATATGATGGTCTGTGGTATCCCGAAGTGTACCCACACCCGTTCGAAGAATATCTTGGCAGTGGTTTCTGCTGTGATATTCTTCTTACAGGCTGTGAGAATGGACATCATAGAAAACCGATCAACCAAAACAAAAATACAGTCATTTCCCTGCCTGGTTGAAGGAAGGCCCGACATGTAGTCCATCGAGATGGATTCCCATGGTCCATCGGGAGTAGGCAGAGGGGTGTATAGGTCTTGCTTCTTAGTGGCTGGTTTGGCAATGGTGCGGGAAGTGCAGGACTTGATATACTTGTTGACATCCTATCAAAGTTTCAGTCAATATAAATGCTTCTACAATACTGCCATGGTCTTTTCCATTCAAAACTGTCCTGCCATCTGACTGTAGTGAGTTTCCCAAATCAACTTCACACGTTCGCTTGAAGGAACACAAAGGTGGACTAGATGGCATAATAGTCCATCATGAATATGAAAGTCAGTGACATTCGTGCCTGTTCCTAGCATCTGGTAAGTGGTAGTGAAGTCATAATCGCTCTTGTAGAGTTGGGGCCACTCAGATGCCTCATGGCCACATGAGTGGAGCACCGTGGTTAAGGCTGCAACCGGAGGTCGACTGAGGCAATCGACGACACAATTGGTGCTCCCTGTCTTATATTTGATGTTGAGATGGAACTGCTGCAATTATGTGGATCACTTTTGATGGTGGTTGTTTTGTAATTTGCCTTATGTCTGTATGAACTGCAGAGGCTTGTAATCAATGTGGATGACTATCTCCTTCTTGAGAATGTAATAGTTCTATTGTCGGTAGGCTTGTACGATGGAATACATTTATTTGTCATAGGTGGGGTACTTATAGACAACATCTGATAGTTTCTCACTGTGATATGCCACTGGATGACCGTGTTGAGTGAGGATTGTGCCCATGACATAGTCAGAAGCATCGGTCTCAATCTCAAAAGGTTGTTGCAGATAAGCTAAGGAGAGTACTGGAGTTGAGCACAAGCGATGTTTCAAATCATTGAACGCTTGTTGTTGTGACTTCCACCACACAAACTTTTCCTTGCCACCACCCTTGGTCACTTGGCGAAGGGCCCATGTAATATGGGAGAATCCCAACACGAACCTACAAAGAAATTGGCAAGTCCTAAGAAACTTCGAAGCTCATTTAGTGTGGTTGGGGATGACTAGCCACAAATGACTTGGATCTTGGCTGGATCCACATGCACACGTGACACCATGATCATCAACAATGTAGCCTAGGTATTGGAGCATGTTCATGCCGAAGGAACATTTTTCCCAGTTAGCATATAGCTTGTGTTGTCAGAGAGTGTGAAGGAGCCATTGAATATGTTGCAAGTGTTTTGCCCGATTATTGTTGAAGATGATGATGTCATCTAGATATACCATCACAAAATAATTGGTGAAGGGCCACAATATATCATCCATGAATCTCACGAAAGTTGTTTGAGCATTTGGCAAACCAAAGGGCATGATTAGCCATTTGAAAATACCTTCTTTGGACTTGGAAGCAATCTTCCATACATCAGTCTGTTCTATTGGGACTTGGTGGTAGCCAGACTTCAGGTCAATCTTGCTGAAAAACTTGGCTCCCTTGAGTTGGTCTAGAAGGTCGTCAATTCGGGGAATTGGGTATCGGTTCCTGCCTATGATTTTTTTTAAGGCCCTGTAATCGATGCAGAGTTGCCAAGTCCCGTATTTCTTCTGTACGAGTACAATTAGGCTCCCATAGGGTGAGGAGTTGGGTTGAATATGCCCCTTTTGAAGCAGATCCTGGATCTGTTACTTAATTTCTTCATTTTCCATCAGAGAGTGGCTATAGACTAGCCCACTGGGTAGAGGTGCACCAGGGGTTAGATCGATTGAATGCTTGACTTGACAGTGTCGCGACACCCCGATGGGTGAGGAGAAGATGTCTTTGTATTCTTCCATGATCTTGTCCACTTGCTTCTGTTGCATGGAGAGGCCCTGTGAAAAGGCCATGGATGTGGCTGCGACCTTTTGTTCACTTTGAGATCGAATCATGAAGAAGACAAATTTTCTAATCTGGGAAATGACCTTCTTTCATTGCTTAACATAGATCAAAGAAATAGTGGTAGGCGTAGCTACCTCTTGTATCATGTACAATTGTCTACCCAAAGTAGTAATAACACTGCAAAGTATAGACTCATATACAACATGCCATTTCGACAAATATGGTTGGCCTAAAAGAACATCACAAACTTCAAGGGCGACAATATCACACAATAGCTCATTCTTGAAGGGATTGATGTCATAGGACAGATGACATTGTTGGCTGACATAAAGGTATCTTCCTTGGCGGAGCCACTCGATGGTGTAGGGTTGCGGGTGTGGTGTCATCGGCAAGTTCAACTACTTAGTGACCTCTATTGAGATCATGTTCTTTTGACTTCTGTTGTCAACAATAAAATGCAGTGGAGCACCCTTCACCCACGTCTTCGAGTGAAAAATGCGTTCACCTTCCTCTGATGCACTTGCTTGGACCTTGGTGCTAGCGACAGTGGCAATGGGTTATGCATCAATGATTCGCTTCCCTTTGTCTAGATCTGATTCAGAGTCACAACATGCCTCTGACTTTGAGGCTTTAAACTCGGCCACCAATGACTGCTTCGAGTGACATTCATCGGTGTTATGCCAGGGGTGTTTATGGAATTCACATCACTTCCTAATGTCTTTCTTCGTCTTCTCATTACCCTTCTTTGTTTGCGGCTTGGACTCATTGTCCCGAGGGGGTTTATCCTTGATCTGTCCTTTGTTCTGTGGGTTGGGGCCACCTTTTCCCTGCTTTTGCTATGAGGAATTTGCAGATCCAGACTCTCGCTTCTTCTGTTTAAATTTCTGCTTGATTTTGACATCATATCGATATGCCACGCCCAGTGATGAGATGTCCAAAAACTCCATATTTGTTTGTATGTATCTATGCAAATAACCACGATGCTTGAGCACCAGATGTCGTTCATAGCCCTTGATACCCAGATTGAAGCACAAGGTATGGAAGATATTTGTGAAATATGGTACTGTCTGGTCCCTTTCCTATCGCAATGTGGACCATCTCGTATACTAGTCAGCATAGCTTCCAACAAGGTAGTATTATTCCTTAATAGCATCCATGAAGGAATCCCAAGTGGGGGTGACCACAAATATTGCAAATTCCTCATTGGCCCTTTACTCACAGTAAGTTTCCCACTGATCCTTGACATGGGGGACAACCTTAAGGAGCGCAAAGGTGATCATTTTTCTATTGGAAAAATTATGGACTGAAAAATACCCTTATAGCATATTCAACCATTTATCTACAACATCCGCATCTATTTGGCCTTCAAATAAGGGGATGTAAAAATTGACTTGTACCTTGAAGGGGGTGGCGTGGCCACTTGATGAAGATGAGTCTCTTGTTGGCAGTCGTCAAAGGATTTGTGCAAATTTATCCATCATCTCGTTCCTTTATTGCACGAGGGCTTCCTCAAGCAATAGTTTAAAAGGATCTCCTGCTCAATCCTCTTTCTTTTATTCCACCATGGGAAGCTATCGTGATCGGCAAGGATGGTCTTGCAAGGGATCAACCACTTTGAGTCCTAACTCCTTGTACAATGACCTCGTTAGGGACATGCACATAGAAATAAATAAAGAGTAGACCACTTTGATACCACTGATCCAGATTTATAATGGAATGAAATGGAATACAGATGTATAACAAAGAAATACACAAAGATACAATAAAACTCGACTTCTATTAATAAAGAGAATATGTTGAAACTATAAAAATGCAGACTAAAACAAACTTGCTTGAATGGTGGCAGCTTATCTATGAGAAGAGATGTGACAACTACACTCATTCACAAGAAGATGGTTACAATGAGGTTCCAAAGTCCTTTTTAACATAAAGCATAAATGAGAAAACCCTAAACATCCAAAAACCTAATCTTAGGAGATGAAGCGCCAAAAGTCATGTGAGCCCCGATGGGGTAAGTTGGTAGATCAACTTCCTGGTATCGTAACTTTTGCATATGATCTCCATTTTAGGTGCACGATAGCTCATTGGAAAGAACTATTTGAGGAATACACATGTTGTCATAACACTCCAACTAAAGATAATAATGAATGTGTCGTGCCCAAAAACCATTGTTTAGGGCCTCAAAATGGCCCCGAAAGTTTACGACCCAAAAAACTAGGAAAAAAAGTGCTAAAATGAAAATTGTTCTTTGAGCTAGTGGAATAGTTGTGTGGCCACCAATATCCACCTAGATCAATTGACAACATCAACGATTGTCACAGTAGTGGGGAGAAACAAAAGGAATTGAGCTCAAATAACCGAAGAGGGAGTCTGAACCCTATGATGATTGGAGCTCCCAATGCCCAAGCCAATCATTACGATAGATGAGGTGCAGTATAACCGAAATCTATGATGGCCCACTGGTGCTAAAAGACAAATTTTAAAAGTAATTGCTATCTTTGTTCTCTCATCATTAAAAAGAGGATAAAGACAAATTTTGGTAAATGAATGGTCATAGAGGAATGCAAAAGGCCAAGAGTCATGTGAACCTCAATAAATACGAGAATTGTATCCAAGTAAATGGATTTTTTTTTTTGCTCTTCAAGCATTTTATAGACTCAAGAACTATTTCAAGGACATATATTGTGTTAACTAAAATTGAGGAGATTTCCTTGGAACTTTGATGTACTATTACTAAAATGTTTAATGAGGAGAAGCCAATTTGGCCAAGCTATTTTCTGGACAACTTTGATTCTCGTGTTGGATGTATTGTGGACTATTCCTTTGCATTTTCTCAACACTCAAGTTGTGTAAGAATGTACTTCATATTGTGGACTATTGTTATGTATGATGGCTGCATTTTTATTTTTGTTATTCGGAGAATGTTTATCTAAATTAGTGGGTGTAGAACCGTAAATGATTCTTCAAATGCTAGACTATTATGTATTTGCAGTTATTTATTCATGTTATTGTATTTGCTTTGTGTGAACTATTTCCTGGGCCCTCGATAGGAGCATTGTTGGTTCTATGTCTACTTTCTAGTTGCCTTATTTAAGTCCGGGCGCATGCATCTTAGATTAGCTGCATTTCATTCTTTAGCTTAGGAAAGCTTCATTGGTGGACTAGGCTACAACCGGTAAAACCAAAACAAAAATTGATTGTTGGGCCAGAATCTGGATGGGTTCCATATTCCAAATAGTGAGAGGTCTAATTGGGACTTCTTATCGAGGGTAGCCCTTAATGTTGACAAGGGGCGATTTTTCCCTCATCAACAACGTTGAACACATGGAGAACCACTTAGTCAATGACCATTGTTGAATGCCATCTGCTGAGCGCAAGGTAACCTATCAATGATGAAAATAGGCCCATGGTACTACTCTAGGTCAAAATATCAAAGCAATGTGTCATAGTTGATAAGAGTTGACCCACTAGTGAGAAGTCAATGGAGACCTTCCACAATGACACAAGTAAATAACAAAGATATTGATGGTACCGGGACAACTTTTGACAACCAGGAAGGTCGACGAGTAGGGTCTATAAACAACTTAGGAATGTTCAAACTTCCCTTGAACATAAACATGACACAATGGTGACTTGGGAAGCATTTAATGCAAAGTGGAACAATGATACCAGTATGTGACACTAAGACATCGACGGACTCTCCATAGTGATTGGAAGAGTAACTGGCCGGAGAGGCGACCAACTCTAGCATCAAGGTTCAAATTCCTAAGGCCATACTAAACCCAATTTATTGAGTGATTGATTCAAAACTCGGTACTTTGTTCAAGGGCAACATAACTCAAGATAGCTGCCAAAAAACAAAGATCTTAATTCCCTCCCCCGCTCTCTTTTTTTTTTATAATATTTGAATTTTTTTTTGTCTTTTAGTTATCATTAAATCTTAAAAAATAATAAAAGAATGTTATTTTATAGTGGAGGAAACAAGATTCACGGTCAAGCAAACTAGTTCCAGGCACAAGGAACATACCTATGCAAAGTGCAGGGTGAACATGTAGGATATGGACACTCTTCACATACAACCAAAGATAACAAAAGACGCTGGAAAAAGCTAAAGGTTGTTGATGATATTGTTGTAGTAGTAAATTAGGAAAATGGACATTAAGAAAACTTTTTGAACTTTCCTCTTAACTTCATTATTCAACATTCTAGCACATTGTGATGCTACACCTTATGTCTTTTCAACTGCATAGAGACTACTTTGGTGTAGTCAACTCTATTTGACATTCCATTGTAACCTCAACCGGAACTTTCAACATTTCATTGTTATACAATTAATGCTATTCCATTTTCAGATAGTTTCCTTTCAAATTCCATCTCTTTTGTAAACAATATCAAGCATAAATATATGCTAACCCTCTCATGTACTTCCCTGATATTCACATTTTGAAATTACTACTCTTCTTATATTCTTCCTTGTTTTATTACCCATTTACACACTTGGAATGCACTCAACATTCCCTACATGCTTCAACAATTTTCCCTCGTTATTATCTTCATTGAAAACCTTTAGAGTGTATCAACTTTCATTGTTTCATCTACTGAATGTTTTACTTTTGCACCATGCTTCCAATGCACACTCTAATAACAAAAAATGTATGTGCGACTCTAATTATTCACATGCTAATCCCTAGGGATGATGCACCTTAGTGTCACCCTTCACCTATTGGCTTGTTCCATACATCCCATCTATGTCATTTTGGCTTGGTTGTATATAATAACTAGTTACAATGGTCATGATCCTCACATCTCTTTTTCTTCAAGAAGGTATTTTCCATTCCCTGGTTGAATATTCTTTTGTAGCATATAATATTCATATCCAATGCCTAAGAGCTCATGTGGCTCTTCATACCTATCATCATTCATTTGCTTTATATATTATCATCTATCACAATCAAGTCCTCCCTTGGCTTCTCTATTGAAATCTGAATTGCACCTACTAATAACAATGAATATCGTGCATGCATTCACTCCCTTTTTATCAAATCACTAGCTTCTTGGATTCTTTTGTTATTCAATATTGAACTGGAGATCATATCTGCATTATACCTTTAACAATATTCATTTATGGAATTTCATCCCTTATGAACAAACTTTTCCATAACACTCTCCTTAAGTGTCCCCACCCATTGACAACACTATCTCATTAGTAAGTACTTAACCATTTTTTTCTTGCCATGCTTTTGCATCTTCAAGTGTACATATTCACTACTGAACAAGTACCATCATGAAGTATTTGTAGCCTTCATTGCTCAATAATCACATCTGGTATGCACCTCTGTCAATTGAGCTCTTTTTCCAAAAGTAAGACTCTTTTGGAGATTTTCCACAAGTGACAATTGCCTTGCTCACTTAGACCCAATGGTCCTATTCCAACAACTTCCTAAAATAACCAAATGTACAAACTTTTTGAACGTTTTTCTTGCCATGTATATATTATAAAGCTGATATGTATGTAATAGTTTTAAAGCATAAGAGATGGATAGCTCGAATGAGAGTGAATGCATATATATATGCATCAATGCAAATATAAATGCTTGAGCATACATATAACATCATCATAGACTAAGGGTAGTATGTTGTTATATATAATGAAAAAATGATGTTATTATGATTGAATGTGGCTAATGATAGTTATGTAAATAGGAAAATGGTTGATAGCATGGATGAAAATGATGATGACGCTATTCCATATGACAATCAACCATATAAAGAAAAATATGAGAGGAATAAAATGTGAGCAACATGTTGGTGAAGGGAGCCCATTGACCTTCATAAAACAACAAATGATTAGGTAGCATCAAATGGATTGATAACATCCATGCAAGTATGAAATTGGTATGTTTATGTTGCAAAAATGATGAAGGGAATTTAGGTAAGAATTCCTTGAATCAAAATTTGATATCGAAGAGACATGATTATGTAATTTGAATGCATTCATATGAAATAAAATAATGTCATATTGTATTGGTTATGAGTTAATAACTAAGGTGGGTCAGAAGATATAATCACGATACATAAATGAATGCCAACAGAGCTAGCCATCCGTGAGGCCATATGTAGTTGGATATGGAAAGGCTATAGCACTACGTAGGTGTCAAATGGTCTCCCTACTTGTATTGGTGGCTTGGAATACAACCTTCTTGTCAACATTGAGAGCACAAAGCGTTGTGTTGGGATAAAAATTAATATGTCAAGATGGCTGATCAATTGTTGGGGAGGTGGCTAGATGATGTGTCGAGGCATTGGATAGACCTTCCAATTCATTATGGTTGAATACACGATACAAGAATATGGTATTATGAAATCAATGCAAGGTTGCATTGAGTAGGTATGCATGAGTAGTTATGAAAACGTGCAAGTGGTGAATATGAACATATGCATGTTTGTAATGTTCCCAAGCCAAGATGCAAGGAACATCACGGTTTTGGGTGTCTTTTAAAACCTTCTGGTTGTGGTATTTTATCAAACACTTTGTTGACCTACTTGTTTACATGTGTTTACTTGCAGGATGGCCCCTTGATTTCGGCCTTAGGGTTTATGTTGATGAATTATACATGTGTTGCAGCAATAAAGAAGGAGATACAACCATGGAACATACCTCAATCATATGCAATATGATAGACAAGCCAAAACATCTCAAATCTGATTTTATTCATAAGTAGAAGAACCTGCTACAATGAAGATGTCGATCTGGAATGCACATCCGATGGCTAGAAGATAGGAGTTGCTAAAAAATGCCCCAATAGAAGACTTCAATAAGCCTCCAAAGGCTGGATACACAATGAAGACTGAATACAAGTAGATCTAGGCCGTAAGAATGCTAAACCCCCAAGTTGGAAGGTGCCATGCCCTGCTGGATAGCTGAAGCTCCTCAACAATTCAGCCCTACTGCCAAAAGTGTCCAATCTCCTCAAGAACGATGCCAAACAATAGATCGAGCGATGGCAAGAATAACCCAGGTGCTCGATTCTCCAAGATCTCCCTCCAACCCTATGGATCTGAACCTCCTCCAAGATATGGTGCGCTCCCCTAGATGCCCGAAACCCTAGATAATTTGGCCTCACTCGTAGATGCCTCCAAATGCTCCAAAAAATCGCTAGAGTGATAGATCAGGGCTTGGTTACTTCCCTAATGAAGTCCCAAGCGAAATGGTGAAGATTTGAGCTAGCAAATGACTGAAACCAATTTATGAAGTTTGCTCCTCTCCTCTAATTCGTCCCATGCATCTAATAAATCAAATGGCACCTAAAACTCCTCATGAATGGACTAGATCTGATGTCCAAGGCCCTGCAATGAAAACCCAGGTGATAGAATCTCCAAAAGCCTTGCCAATCACCTACAATGAATCTCTCTCCAAGAATGGTGCACCCCCCTTGCTGGAAACCCCCAATGGTGTGCCCTCCTTCTCTTCCTATGCCTGCGGCTGGTGTAGAACCCTCCTGCACTGATGTAGAACCGAGCTAGAATGGTGTGGGAGAGTATTGCATCTCCGAGACCAAGCTTGAGACAAGCTAGGTGGAATCTTTCACCACCGAATCGTCCTCTAGGGTTTGTTAAGTCAAAACCCTCAAAACCCCCAATGTTGGGCTCACTAGCTAGAAGCCAGATATCAAAATATGATCATACATGAATGAATAAGTAGAGGCCCTTGCCTTTCCTTTATACTTTTTGCTCACCTTGTACCTCCAAAGTGACTTTCATTTTATTAATATTTAATTAATTAATTAAATCACTTTAATTAATTAATTAAATCACTTTAATTAATTAATTAACCTTTTTACCTCTGAAAAACACCTTATCTCTCCTTGTGGCTTCCTTGGCCACTGAAAGTCACTTATCACTATCCCATCCTGTAGTGTTGCTCCTCCCAATTCCAATGAGCTATTACATTGAGAGGTTCCTCCAAGTAATGTGCCCAAAATGACCTCTTCAATGAATTTAATTAACTTATAGCCCAAAATAGTCAAAATCATGGAAATCGTCGGAATGCAACGGAACCAAAACCAACCTGTGCAGAATGGATCATAATGATGAAATATGATGAACAATGCAAGTTGAACCCCACAATGCCTCTTAATAACCCATGTACTCGCTATAACATCCATTTGGCTACTCTGGTCATCATAAACTTCTGCACTGTGATGATGTCCCAAAGTGGGGACATTACAGTCCTCCCTGCTAGAAAATTGCTTGCCCCCAAGCAATAACCAAATCCCCTCAAATAAAATATCAGGATCCCATGTCCACCTATGGGATACACAGTAGAACCCATCCAAAGATGAACACTCATACACTCTGCTCCCTAGGTCCCATATCAAGTCATGTACTGCTAGCCCCTGGGAAGCATAACCCTGAAATATACCAACTCTGGGAGTCTCTTGCATAAGACACATGGCCTCATATCAGAATGAATCCATTCTCCAAGTCTCTACCAAGATCCATACAACCTCCATCAACTACACATGATGATGCCAGAATGAGGTGTTGCAAGACCTCCGTGAGACAACCGCAGGCGATGTGCTCCTCTCAACACCGAAGCTCAATGGGAAGTTAAAACAACTTCCCCCTGCAAAGGTCCACTCGCCTCTGTCAGTCAGTGAAATGCTCAACCTTGCAATCCCTGTGTCCCATGCTAACCTCTGTCGAAGATCCCCATGTTGACATTGCACTATGATGGCCCTGCCTGACTGCTCCCTGTATGTATACTGGATCCTCCATTCCTGGATCCTCAAGCTAAAATCCCTGTGGCTATTGGACCTGCTGTCCAGAAACTGTACCTGTAAAATGTCTCTATAGAAGTAGTACCTGTCCACCCACTTACATGTCCGGTCATGATGATCAAGAGTGAAAAACTGGCTCGCTCTGTCGAACAAAAACCTGTGGGCCCTCTCCAAATCAACCCCTGGTGGAGTATGTGGCTCTTTGGCGCAACCTAGGTCATCAGGTAGTGGAACATCCTGCTAACAAAATGAACTCCCAGATCCCATGGAAAACTTGGAAGTTTATCACTTCCAGTCTCTGTTGGCTGCTCCTGTGTCAGACTAATCACTGTTGGAAGTCCCCCATGCTCATCCTCATGAGTATCTGTATTTGTGTTGGCCTCTGAGCTGTCTGCCATCATCTGGCCTATGATGATCATCATCACACACAAAGCCTCAACTGTCTGCCCATCACAGCCCACCTCTGTCCTGTTGTATGCCATAAAGGCACTCGTGTCTGGTGGTTTCTGTCTAACCACTCTCCATGTCTCATCTCTCATGCAACTGTTGATACTGCGAAGGTGATCTCTCATAGCTATGGGTTGCTGCAAAGGAGAGGCATCTACATGCTTCCTGAAGTGTATCTCCTCCCTGCACATCAATACACCCCTCTAGATCTCATTGTAAACCTCTGCATGTCTTTGTGAGTCATCACTCACCATTGTATGCTCTTGCATACTCAGGTAGTCCCTTGTATACCCCTGCAACATCATGGATCTTGGGTGTACTACTAGATCAACCTCTACATGAAGGTCAATCCCTCTTGGGACACAAATGGAAGTATCATCAAAACTGCCCCTGGCTCTAGAGCCCCCAGGTGTAGGTGAGTGCCTGACTGTCTCAAAGATCCTCTCATGCGCCCCCGAACCATAACTCCTCATACTCATCAGTGATCCTGTGCACACCTCAGGCTCCTCCATCAACTGGTACTCCTCTGCCAGACCACCGACATCCTCCAGTGATGTGACTGAATGATGTATCTGGGTGTCCACCACGATAGGTGAAGTGGATCTCTGACGAATCTCCTCAAGGAGCTCCTCTGACCTGGACTCTGATTCTTGAAGGGTTGTCTGTGTGCCTCTCAAGACTCCTCGAGTGCTCTCCAACTCCTGAGTAAGTCGATCCACCTCTAACTCCTACTCCCTTAAGGCTCTGTGATACATCTCGGCAATCCCCAGTGGGTAGTCCCTGTCTGTCAACAACTGTTGGAAATAGGTCCTCATCATAGAAACTCTATCTCTGAGAGTATGAAAGTCATCCATGGCAAATCCCTCATCTGCACTACCATGTGCCACTGATGCCTCCCAGCAGTAATCGACCACCATTGCATGTGTGTCAACAAAATGTCTAGTGGATGTCATGATCATAGCCTCACTAACTCTCAACTGTCTTGCTAAGTGGTGTGACTCTTGATCATAGTCATGCTGAGGTACCACCTTATGTCTCTCACTGCTAGTGCCATCACTAAAATCCTCAACAACACTCTCTGCAAAAGATAAAGTGCCAAACTGTTTGTTGTCTACTGTGCCACTGGGTCTGCCCATACGTAACTGCACATCATCCTCAACTGCTAGCTCCCTTTGAATCATACTGTATTTGATGTGAGTAGTTGTATCCCCCTGTGCACTCAACCTGCTACTATCATTTGTGCCTGGATCCCATATAGATGTATCCAGACAGGTGCTATGGTTATCCTGACTGCTAAAGAGTGCATCCTCATCCATGCAGGCCGATCTTGGAAGTAAGTGCTCCATAAACCTGTCAGCATCCCCAATCTGCTCAACTAATGGAGTCTCCAAAAGCTGTGACTCAATCTCCTCATGCTGATCTGTATGTGTAAAGTCAATTGTATGTACGTCCTGTACCTCCTCCTGGATCAGTGGATCTACACATCCATGGTGTGCATCTTGCATGTGCAGTTCCTATATGCTACTGCTATCCTCATATGTCGTGGCTATCATGGGAATCTGGAAAAATGGCAGATGTGTCACGACCACCACATGAAGTTGGTCATCCGTAGGTGTTAACACGTGTGAATCCTCACTAGTGTCACCACTCTGCAGAGGTGTAGGGTCATCAATGGTATGTGATATGTCTGCTGAGACACCAGTGCTATCATCCCATCCATCCAATTGTTCCTCCAATGTGCAAGGGTCACTATCCTCCTCAAGCATGCAAGCATCACTAGCCTCTGTGCAAGAGTCACCATCACTAGTCTGTGAGGTAGAGTCACTATCACTAGCATCTGTGCAAGAGTCACTGTCATCATCAGACTGCTCTGAATAAACATCTATCGCTCCATCCACACACACCTCATCCTCCCTGTCATAGTGTGCCTCAATAGTGTGCTTATGATCCTTACCCCTGCACTTATGATATGGTTCCCACGACCCCTTGCAATAGTGGCAAGGTTGTGTGCTCCTAATGGGTGTGGGGTTTCTCTGTTCTTCCCACTATCTAGCTGCTCCTTTACTCTTTTTATCTGCTATGATGATCCCATGTAAAATATCCTCTTTGCTCCAATGGGGATTTCTATAGGCTGCATACTGTTGGAAGGTTATTAGGGCCTTAGTTTCCTCGCTAAGGCCATAATATATTACCTCCAAAGGATATCTTGTCCATTCCTTCCCATCTATCCATTTCTGAGAGACCCCTCAGGCTGGTAGGAGTTTAAGCTCTGATACCACTGTAATGTTCCCAAGCCAAGATGTAAGGAACATCACGGTTTTGGGTGTCTTTTAAAACCTTTCTGGTTGTGGTATTTTGTCAAACACTTTGCTGACCTACTTGTTTACATGTGTTTACTTGCAGGATGGCCTCTTGATTTCGGCCTTAGGGTTTATGTTGATGAATTATACATGTGTTGCAACAATAAACAAGGAGAAACAAAAATGGAACATACCTCGACCATATGCAATATGATAGACAACCCAAAACATCTCAAATATGATTTTATTCATAAGTAGAAGAACCTGCTACAATGAAGATGTCGATCTGGAATGCACATAAGATGGCTAGAAGATAGGAGTTGCTACGAAATGCCCCAATAGAAGACTACAATAAGCCTCCAAAGGCTGGATACATAATGAAGATTGACTACAAGTAGATCTGGGCCGTAAGAATGCTAAACCCCCAAGCTGGAAGGTGCCACACCCTGCTAGATAGTTGAAGCTCCTCAACAATTCGACCCTGCTGCCAAAAGTGTCCAATACCCTCAAGAACGATGCTAAACAATAGATCGGGTGATGACAAGAACAACCTAGGTGCCCTAGTCTCCAAGATCTCCCTCCAACCCTATGGATCTGAACGTCCTCCAACATATGGTGCGCCCCCTCTGGATACCTTAAACCCTAGATAAACCGGCCTCACTCCTAGATGCCTCCAAATTCTCCAAAAAACCGCTAGAGTGATAGATCGGGGTTGGTTACCTCCTTGATGAAGTCCCAAGCGAAATGGTGAAGATCTGAGCTAGCAAATGACTGAAACCAATTTCTGAAGTTTGCTCCTCTCCTCCAATTCGTCCCATACCTCTAATAAATCAAATGGCACCTGAAACTCCTCATGAATGGACTAGATCTGATGTCCAAGGCCCTGCAATGAAAACCCAGGTGATAGAATCTCCAAAAGCCCTGCCAATGAATCTCTCTCCAAGAATGGTGCGCCCCCCTTGCTGGAAACCCCCAATGGTGCACCCTCCTTCTCTTCGTGTGCCCACGGCTAGTGTAGAACCCTCCTGCATTGATGTAGAACCGAGCTAGAATGGTGTGGGAGAGTATTGCATCTCCGAGACCAAGCTTGGGACAAGCTAGGTGGAATCTTTCACCACCAAATCGTCCGCTAGGGTTTGTTAAGTCAAAACCCTCAAAACCCCCAATGCTGGGCTCACTAGCTAGAAGCCATATATCAAAATTTGATCATACATGAATGAATGAGTAGAGGCCCTTGCCTTTCCTTTATACTTTTTGGCTCAACTTGTCCCTCCAAAGTGACTTTCATTTTATTAATATTTAATTAATTAATTAAATCACTTTAATTAATTAATTAACCTTTTTACCTCTGAAAAACACCTTATCTCTCCTTGTGGCTTCCCTATCCATTGAAAGTCACTTCTCACTATCCCATCCTGTAGTGTTTCTCGTCCTAATTCCAATGAGCTATTACACTGAGAGGTTCCTCCAAGTAATGTTCCCAAAATGACCTCTTCAGTGAATTTAATTAACTTATAGCAAAAAATACTCAAAACCATGGAAATCGTCAGAATGCCTCGGAACCAAAGCCAATCTGTGTGGAATGGCTCATAATGATGAAATAGGATGAGAAATGCAAGATGGACCCCACAATGCCTCTCAATAACCCCTGTACTCACTATAACATCCATCTGGCTACTCTAGTCATCATAAACCTCTGCATTGTGATGATGTCCCAAAGTGGGGACATTACAATGGGTTAAGGGGTTATGGGTTAATGGGTTATTGGATCAACAATGTTCAATGATGATCAACTGCAAATGACTATAGTCTTCCATTTTCCATATGGTCAGTTGGGGTGGAGGGTGTTGAGGCCTCAACAATCCCGCAAGTCCATTGTCTTGGGGCCCCCCTTTTAAAATTTTAAAATCAAGCCTTGTTGTTTTACTCTATTTCCTTTGAACTTATTCTTTTTAAGCTTGACCAATGATTGCTTGTTGTTGACCAGATTGATTCTTACTAGATGTATATCTCATCATTTATCTTCATACTACAATCATAGTAATCTATTACAATTGCATTGTCAAACCAATTTTCATCACAAATTAGTTGTTTCTACATTCTTTGCTATAATGTACTCAACCCCAAAACTTTAGAGAAATCACAACAAGTGTGTGGGATTTCTTATATTTCCTTATCGAGTGATGGATTTGTAGTAAGAATGTTTCTTTACAATGTGCATTATTCTCATGTATGAAGAATGCATTCTTGTTTATGTGTTTTCTCTCAAATGTTTGTTTATAACTGTGAACATGGAATTGTAATCAACTATCTAATTACAAACTTTCCTTGGTTACATATCTGGTTACTTGCATTCTTGTTGTTACAACACAATAACTTATTGCCGAGGATAATAACAGTGACATATTCGATGTTGTGTTTAATATATTTGTTTGTGTGTTCAATATCTAAGAAACTGTAGAATATGACCACATTTCACATTTCACATATCAAATTATAAGTATTTTGTTATTTCATCATAAAAAAGACCTAAACGGTGGATTGGGCTGTAGCTAGTAAAACCCCAACTCAATAATGGTTGTTGGGCTAGAATTCGAATGGGTTCCCTATTCCAAATGGTGAGGAGTCTAATTGGGACTTCTCACTGGGGTGAACCCCGACTATTAACATAGGGACATTTTTCCATGTTAATAATTTTCTCACTAGAAGAAGGGCTATGGAAAGCTTCCCTATGTAAAACTGCATTTTCTTTCTATATGTATTTTTTATAGCATTGCCCCAAATCGCTACATGGGAGGCCAACACTGCATTGGACCTGCAAGGAAATTTGCATGACCTCTGATGTAGGAGCATCACCATCAATAATTAAAGAGGCCGAGTGGAGGACAACTCATCACCCAACGCACACATTTCAAATCAGTTTTGATCCCAAGGAGAGCATGTTATTTTGATATTTTGAAAGTGTTGTAAATTAAATCTTTTATATGTTTTGAGGCAAGAGCCATCACATAAGGCCGCCGAATATTGTAATCGTCTTAATTATTTGTAGGATTGTACAAATACTGAGCATCAACTCATATCTGAATGTAATGGCCATTTATTGTAATAAGCCTTTGTAGATAGGTGTTTTTAATTGTGATAGGATAACACTAAGGTAGTCGGCAAGAAGGATCGAGAAGCCTCTCCATGTATAAATATATGTGACCAATGTCCCAAATGAGGTTGTTGAATATTATTTTTGTTGCCGCTAGTTATTGTAGAGAGCTGTAGAGAGCTATATGAGTCCATGTACATACTTTGCAGAATGAATACAAGCATAAACTATTTGATTCGAAATGCACTGGGTTACTTATTTATGAGTTTTATGGTGTGAATGTCATGTTCTCTGTTTTATTTGTTTTATGTGCTTGAGAATGCATTTCATAGTTAGATGTGTGAACTGTTAATGTCTCTATAAGTTTCAATTGTTTCTCTTTTGAGAATTCAGGTGCAAGGAGTGCATAGTGTCCGCAAGGAGTGCAAAGGACGAATCAAGTTTGACTCAAAATCTCAGAAGAGGTAGCGTGAAAATTTGTAGAGGAAGTGAAAGGAGTGCACAATCGCTTAGTGTAGAGAAGAGTTTGAATAATACCCGTGCAAGCTGTGTGTCGGGCCAACACTTAGTCGAAGTGTTGAAGAAATCTCAGAGAGGATGAGAGCAAGGAGTGCGTAGGGAGATTTTCAAAAAAATATCTAAGTCCAAAATCTTTCAGAAGTTCAAAGGACGCGAGGAGTGCGCCAGAGGTGTGAAATAACTCAAGAAACAAAGCTTAGGAAGGATAGCGGTCAAAATCCTTAAGAAGGAGAAGTTTATTTGTTTTAAGGGTTGTGTTATTCCAGAGTCTATACTTAAGGCTTGGAAGTACAGTGTCTAGGCATCCGAAAGTGAGTAAGGGGTAAAGAAGGAAGAAATGTCAACCTTTGGCAAGGGAAGCTAGGGATGATTTCTGGGTTGACATTGTCTAGCTTCCAACTGTTCCTGGATGTTTGTATCCCATTCAATCACTGCCCATGAACGTTCGAGTTCAACCCAGGTAGTGGCTATTTTAAGAATAGTATAAAAAATATTTAAGGCAATATGTGTTTGATCTAATAGTCCGGGTTCGATATTAGGCTGTCTTGTTACAAGGACAGTCATAGAGGAACAAAATAGTAAGAAAATCTCAGGGGAAATTTAGCTGCTGTCTCAATTTTGGTCGTATAAAGGAGAGTTTACAGTTCTAGTAGTGAAAATTGGGTGCAAACCAAAGGCCCTTTCTCGTAACTGAGTTATATTTTAAATAGAGATGTATGAGGTGGGGGAAAACATTAAGTTGTCTATCATGTAAGGCTCCTATCAAGGGAGAATATCACTTATAAACAGAAGAAGAAAAATACGAGGAAATAACCCGATGAAGCATAAAATATATATATAGAAATCTAGAGTGTTGACTGGTCTTATACCTGCTGATAGCTGGTACACAGGAAAAAAAGTAAACAATATAGAAAACTAGAATTCATTCACTATAGTAGAGGTTGTACTAAATTATAGCGAAGCATTCACCAGATACATATATGAAATGAAATGAAATATGAGATACAAGGAAACAAACTCATAACACAATCGTGACGGAATTGAGAATCTTCGGATTTGCTTTATATTAACTCTCAAGATAGAAAACCTCTATTACAATCGACCCAAAAAGGTCCAACCCTTGTTCCTTCCTTCTATTGTATATTTATACAGATTTACATATGACGGAATCTCAATCATTCCAGGATTTTCAGTTACAACAAGAAGGAGATCAATCGTTTCATTTCTTTATCTCTGCCTTTATTTTGTACCAGAAGCTTGCCCTCTCGCATGCTCAGTACAAGTGACACATCTTTCCACCAGTTGAGATATCAACCTTGACAGTTCCGCTTGACAATTGGCCTCAAAAGAGTAACAATCTCAGGCTAATTGCAACAACCTTTCTTCCATTTGTTGGTCTAGGATTTCAATAGCGCACAATTGTACACTTGGTTTAATCATGCATTTATCTATTTGAACTATGTCGGCCATAGCTACTTGTGAGATTTCGGTCGAATCTCTTTCTTCTTTTTCATTTATATCAAGCAAGATTTTCGCTATATTCATTTGACTCAATGTCTTAGCATCGCCTTCGCTATCAATACCTAACATATTACCATCTATAGAACCAAAAGCCTCTTCAACGGATTTCATTACCTTCTTGTCTTGCAGTTTACCTTCTGATATAATGTGCTCCCATTCTTTCAATAAAATATTTCCTCTAGTCTGCTCCAAAATAGAAAACCTAGGAGTGATTCCTAATTCCTTGTTGTTTGTAGCTATTACAGCCTCTTGAAATGCGACCTGAGCTACTCCAACTTCTCTTTCTCTGGCAGATAAATTTTCCAATACTTGATCAACGAGTAAGTAGTTGTCCTGAATTATCTCTACCTTGGCGAGTAAACTTTGCTGGGTTGCGGAAACTCTGCTCCGAATTTACATTGCCTGGGACTGGAACATCCCGATATTTATAACTTTACTTTCAGTGATTTCCACTCTAGCCTGTAGCTGCTCAATCAAGTATTTCTGCTGGCCCACTTGTATCTGATCGATCTGAGCTACCAACTCTGCTTGGTCGAGTTTAGTTTTGAGCAACTCTATCTCCTTTTTATCGGCCAGCCTTGCTTGTTCTATTCTTGCACTTGCATGGTCCTTGGTAGCCTCCTCTACTGTGGCTTGTTTAGCTCCTAAGGTTTTGATGAGGCGATTTTTTCGCTTCAGCTGATTTTTCAAAACCCCGACTGAAAAATGGTTTGTTGTAGCATACACCCCTAATGTCTCGGCTATTTCTGTTGCAAACTCTTCTTTCTTCTTGTCTTTCCCATTGGTCAACACCTTGAACTTCTTCTCTGTTGATCCCTCTTCTTGATAGAATTCTCTTTTTACTATATCCTTTCTCTTCTTATCGAAAAAGAACTCATTTGGAGGAAGCTCTTCCATCCTTATAGGTCTCAATTCTTCATTTAAAATCCACCCTGCGTCTATGTTTCTCTGAGTTGATTGCAAGGGAGTAATGGAGGCAATGGGATCTCCGATTTGCTTAGCTGGCTGTCCTAGAGTAGTAACTGGAGTCTGCTTTTTCGGCGGCTCGGGAGTCTTTATCTTTGGTTTCAGACTCTTAGTTTTCTCTTCCCCATCCTGGTGTTTTTCCTGGCTGGGTGCCGCATCTTTGGAGCCTTCGACTTCTTTTTGTTGCACCTCTGCTGTACTTGGATTCTCACCCCACAATACTGAGGGAAGACAATTGTGTCAATGTTCTTGGAATTTTAGAACATCGACCCTCTCTTCGGGTGCCAGGGTTTGTATTCGAGCCAAAATATCGGCATAAGATCTTACACCTCGGAAAATGTCATCCGAGGGTGACTTTTCGTGTTCGAACCTTTTAAGTCCGCAACTGGCCAAGTGATTACTTATGACCCTTTGCGGATCATGCTTCTTGAATTCAACATGAACCAATTTTACGTCTTCCAGGGTTGCTGCCTAAGCTTTAGCATGCCCGAAATCTAACAAAGAATATGAATTTAAATGAATAGGAAAAGGTGGCCATACCTTTTTTGAATATTCCTTAAGCTCCTTGCTTATGCCATCGATTACGGTTTGCTTAACAACCTCACGAAAAACCGGCTTATCGGGTATGAATAATGGTAATGCATGTGGGGGAACAGAAGCCCCGAAAACCCAGAGATATGAGAATTCTGCTTCTACATACCAATCGGCTATATTGCTCAGATTCATCGCTATACTGTCTGAGATCCTGGGTGGCGGGTGGCTGAAAATAGTGACATGCAGCGGTACCATTACCCAGTTAAAGATTTCATACACAAAATCTGCCGCTTTGTTTTCCCACAGTTTCGAATGGTAGATGTGGATGGGCTCGGCGTTTGATGGAGTCCAACTCCAACTCATTAAGGGAAAAGGCATTATAAAACACACGGCATCCATAATGTCGCAGACATAAAGAATGAAGCAATCTTTCCACTCTCCCTCTGCGCTCGATACTCTGTAACTCGACTGGTCAAGCTATCAGACAATATTTTATCCCAGTCAAAGGAACAACCTTCGGCGACTGAATATATTAGAGGAATCCACTGAAGGAAAAATGTGTGGTGTCCTCTCTCCCATATAATCTGCAGGTCATCATAGCTACATATTTGAACTGTGGTTCTAGAGAAGCTATTGAATATATACTGTTACTGTCCGCCCTGAACTTTGCAGGGTGTGAGACCCAATCTTTGATTAAACTGGACATAGTCTTGTCATATTGCAAACATTCCTTCTGTTTGAAATTATCCAAGAATTCGGCATTGTATGTAAAGTGTGACACGGTTGGCAACTTGTACATAGCCTGAAGTTGTTTGGGTCTGAAAGTGCCAATAGTGACCTTCTGCTCGTTGATGATGGTTCTGGTTGGTATATCCACATGGTCTAATGCCCACCAGACCATATAATAGTAAGGGAGCAGTTGTGGCCTGGCCGCTACTTTATGCATTCCATCTTGGACGATGATCTTATATTTGGTGGTCAGGTCATCTTTTTCATTGTCACTGGAATCATCCAAATAATCTACCAATTCGGACTGCAGAACCTCAAAAACAAACGACCAGGTCTTGACGGAGTCGACACTTCGAGGTGAAGTATCATAGACGTTGTCTGAACCTTGTCCCGAAACCTCAACGTTGGCTTTAGACACTTTTCGCAGTGCCATGGCGGGGGATCCTACTTTAGCTCTTTTGCGATAAAAATATGTATACATACAGAAATTAGTTCGCTGAGAAAGTTTGCTCTGTGTAATGTAGAAATGAATTTGCGATAAAAAATAACAGATCTATACATTCGACCATTTAAAACTCGATACTTTTCAGGAACATAATGGTCAAATCATTCTTAAATATAATTTATCAATAAAAACCCGATCCTTACTTGTCAATTCACCTTGTTTCTAATTAATGCCATAAATTTTGACAGTTTGAAATGCAAGTTGGCGCAAGGAAAAATTAATATTGCCTTATAGACTGTGTATGCATCAAATCATGGGAAATATTGGCTTAACTCAATTAATCAGGTTTTATCAACGTTAATTAATATTTTGGTACTCGCTACATCTGGAGTTTTCACTCTAACTGTTCCAGCCTCTAAAACCCGAGATTGCGACAATTAGCTTTGGTTAAATAAAAATGTAACCAGGATTAAGTGTTTAATTAATCATGTTTTAAAAAAAAAAAAATATTGTGGTTATTTATATCGTGACTTCGCGACTCGGAGCTTCGAAGGTATAGCTTCTGGGATGTTCGTATGCCGAGTTGTGAAATCGCAAGATCGTGACTTCGCGACTCAGAGCTTCGAAGGTATAGCTTCCAAGAGGTTGGTATGCTGAGTTGCAAAATCGCGAGATCGTGATGATCTAACTTAATTAAATTGGGGGATAAAACCGGATTAAGTATTTAATTAATTACGTTTCTATATTTATCGCGACTTCGCGACTCGGGGCTTTGACAGTGTAGCCTTTGAGGGAAAACATGTCGAGTTGCGAATTTCCGACTTAATTTAACCACGACTGAACTTTTTACCTTTAACATTAACATGGGTTACATAAAACAAGAGTTTCGTGGTTTCGACTATCGGGATTACGATGGTAATACTTTTGGAGTTAGTAAATTCCGAGACACAAAATCCCGATGGTGCTTAACTGTAGTTTAGAAAATCTTTACTCTCGCTACCGACCTGGGTAAAACTTTAAGGTTATTTCACCGTTTCGCTCTTCGGGACTTGTGAACTATGTGACCTATAACACCCGACATGCGAAATCCTGAGGTAAGAAAGGGGAAAAATCATTTGAACGAAAAGTATAACTCGCTTTGAGAGTATGATAACCATCACCGCTTGCGTGATGAGACTTCCGAGATTTTGAAAAAATAAAGGAAAATATGGAAACCAACTTTTGATTTCGAGCATTAAGAAATAAAATTCAAAACGGGCTAAAAAACAAAGGCGGCTCCAATAGGTCGAATGGACGAGATCCATTCGAGAGGATCCAAGATCTCTTGTCACCATCAAATCTGGAGAAGTTGTGCAAGAGTTAACCTTTGAAGTCCTTCAAACTTCACGTATTTGGCATATTTGGAGCATAGAGCGTGGAGGAATCAGGACCCCCGAAGGCTAGAGATAATTGCATCTGTCCACTTCCCAAGGACACGTGGTAGTAGATCTGGATGTCCAAAGAGCTAGTACTCCAGGGGGGGAGGAGTGAAATATTTCTTGGAAGTAAGGATTTCTGAAGTTCCGAACATCGTTATTCATCCTAGCCGTTGATCTGAAGGAGGACATGTGGAGGAAGGAGAGGTCCTTCAGAATTTTGACATTTGGGAGACAAAAGGGGTTGCGTTGTGTGAATGTCTGAACTCTCAAAGCCCACAGTAAATCCAGGCCATCCATCTATCGATACGTAGGGATTGTCGATTTGGATCCTTCGCGAGTTCTCTAGTCCGATGCTTTGGAGGATTGCAAGTGTTAGACATCCAGAACTCTTGAAGCTCGAAGTCTCAGAGTGAATCATGATCATTGGTCAACAGGAAGGTGCGGATCATTGATTTCTTGCTGTGTGTGTTCACCGGTCTGACACTCTAGCGGAACTGTGGAGTAGAAATTCAAAAACCCCTGAATCCTGGAGTCACGAAGTGAACTATTAGCCATCGATTTGGTGGGAGAATAGGAGTCGTCTGATATACTTTGGAGTTCGACACTCCGGGAGCATTGTGTGTTGGAATGGGCAGACTTTCCGAAGCCTGAATTCCTGAAATCAATCCCCGCCGTAGATTGGAGCGGACGCTGTGAGCCGTTGATCCATGATGTGGTTCAATACTCTGTTACTTCGGTGTTTGGAAGCATTGTATTCCTATTTCATTGAGACTCCCGAATATTGATAGCTCCAAAGTCCCGAATTCTTCAGGGACTTGAGACTTGGCCCACGGTTTTGGTCCATGATTTCCAGGAAGGGCTTGCTAGTGCTTGGGGACCCTCAAAAGGCAGATTTTTCATTTGGGAAAGAAGTTTTAAGGCTTGTGTATTGAATTTGAGGGCTCATAAAGAGCCTGTGAGCTGTTACAGCTCTTGAAGTCGATCGATCCTAGACCTAGAGGTCACACAGGCGCCAGGAGTGGGTGGGAGTCTGCATCAAGTGGTATCAGAGACTGAATTAAGATTTGTGTGAAAGAAAGTTCATAACCATGCCGCCTAGAAGATGCAGGGAGAGACATGTAGAAAATCAAGCCATGGAACGTGAGATGAGGCAATTTGGTATGAGAATGGATGCCATGGAGACATCACAAAGAAGAGAACTTGATGCTGGTGACCTCAGTGAGGCCGAGAGTGAAGAAATGGAAGTAGAAAGAGATGCAGAGGAATGCTTGTTGAGAGCTGTTGTAAAAATGGGGGCTAAAGTAAAAATAGAAGTCCCAATGTATGAAGGCAACTTGAATGTTGAGTAGCTACTGGATTGGATAAGGGATTTAGACAAGTACTTCGATTATGAGGAGATCAACGATGAAAATAAAGTGAAGCATGCTGTTACCAGACTGAAGGTACATGTAGCATTATGGTGGGATGAACTACAAGCCGACATAAGATACAAAGGTAAGCAAAAATTCAAAAGTTGGGATAGGATGGTAACTAAATTAAAAGATAAGTTCATACCCAAAGACTATCAGATCAATATGTTCAGGAGATTGT
Source organism: Picea abies (assembly GCA_900067695.1). Classification (NCBI taxonomy): domain Eukaryota; kingdom Viridiplantae; phylum Streptophyta; class Pinopsida; order Pinales; family Pinaceae; genus Picea; species Picea abies. Next base: position 272 of record CBVK0101533987.1, on the reverse strand, counting down.
AGAACTTGAGACAAAAAGGCTTGTGATCCAGGTGGATATCGGTGGCCACCCACCTTTTTCGACTGGCTCAAAACAATTTTCTGACAATTTTGGCAATTTACTATTTTTAGCAGGTTTTAACTTCCGGGACCATTTTGAGGGCCTAAATGAAGGTTTTTTGAGATCGAGGTTCTCAATGATAGCCAAAGGAATGATTGAGCCCCCAAAATGAATCTCCTCGATGATACCTTTCCAACGAGCTATCACACGCCTAAAACGAAGATCGTATGCAA